>BSBM01001347.1:9260000-9422500 GCA_027924585.1 Larix kaempferi
ACATAGCCCTTGACGGGTGTTTTGCCCGTCACAATCCCACTAAAACCCATTATTTTCCCCAAAAGGACAATTCAGTGGTGGAAATCAGAGTTAAGATCCTACCTGGCACCGTGGGGATTGCTTGAGCAAGGTGGCTGCGAGCACGGATGCGCGAGGTGAGCTGGAGCGATTTGCACGGTATCACACGTCGCTGGCCGGTTCAAAACAATGGTGCATTGGTCGAGCCCCCCGCGGTATATTTTATAAAGAATGGCACGTGTGAGCACTTAATTGGGTAGGTGGCGTGGTTAAAGCGGGGTTTAAATTCGCCGCGCGTAGCGGTCACGTCAAAGCACCTCGGTTTCCGTGCGACCGTCACTTGCGGGGCCAGTTTGCGAATTGCATCCGCCGTTGCGGAAGGGTTCAGTGAAAGCTTCCGACGTTTCGGGGCTTAATGCGGAAAGGAAACTTGAAGCCTTCCGCGAGAGACCGTCGTGTAGCGGACGGGTAACGCCAAAGCTTCCGCTTTTTCGGAACGATATAGCGAATGCTCCCGGTATTTTCGGAAGACTTTTGCGAAAGCTTCCGTGGTCCAGAATTTCAAAGTTTCGTTGATTTTTCGGGAAGGTTCGGCGAAGGCTCCCGTTGGTTTCGGAAAGCTTTTGGGAAAGGCTTCCGCCGTTTCGGAAGCAAAACTTATATTTTCCGCAAATTCGCCCGGGATCGTTTCGGAGTCCTTTCGCCGAACGGGGTAAGCGATTGGCCTCCGCTGTTTCGGAAGGGTAGCCCGGAGGCTTCCGCGTTTCGGGAGCAAAAGCTGAAGGCTTCCGCGACAGCTTCTTGAGAAAAATCTAAGTCTTTTCATGGTTTCGGAAGGCAATCGTGAATTTCTCCGCGGGACTTATCCAAATGGCTTCCGCCGTTTCGGGACGTTTTCATGAATTCCCCCGCCGTTGCGGAAGGGTTTCATAAAACGTTCCCGCTTATTTTCTTTTGGAAAGATATCGCGGCGGCTTCCGCTGTTTCGGAAGGGTTCCTTGAATTCCCCCGCCGTTGCGGAAGGATTTTACGAGGGCTCCCGCGGTTGCGGAAGGGTTCCCTGAAAACTCCCGCCGTTTCGGGTGGGCTCACTTAAACTCCCGTCGTTGCGGAAGGTTGAAACTAAACATTCTCTAAGTCCTTTGTTCCCGCAGTCTTCTCATCGAAAGAAAATCTAAGTCCTTTTCGGGAGACTAAGGTGAATGAGCCCCGCCATTTCGGGAGGTTCGAGTGAAAGGCTCCGCCGTTTCGGGAACTAAGTTGTTTCGGAGCTTGAACCGTTCCGCAGAAGCAACGATTGAAAATTTTCCAAGTGCTTTTACTTCGGAAGAAAATGATGAACTGCTTTGTGTTATTTCGGCGAGTTTATCCGAATGGCTTCCGCCGTTTCGGAAGACAGAGCTGAATTGTTCCGCCGTTTCGGATGGCTTTGTTGAATTCCTTGCCGTTTCGGGAGAACAACGCGAACCTTTCCGTGGTCGCGGAAGACTTGATCGAAAGCTTCCGCCGTTTCGGGTGGTTTTGCCCAATGGCTCCCGCGGATTTTGACAAAGGAAATCTAGGTCCTCCTCTCGGAAAGGTTGGACGTTTGACTCCCGCTGTTTCGGGACAAAGTCCGGATTACTTAAAACGTTTGGGCAAAACTAAGTTATCTTTTGGCTTAATGGGGAGAACATGGACGGATTGACGGCAAGCAGCTCAGCAGGGAAGGAAAAATTTATGTTGAAAACAGAGCGGACGCCTGGGATGTCTTCTCAAACAGACTTTGTACGAAAAATACAGGAGGGGCCCCAACATGTACAAAATTTTGGGGAGGGGTGTTGCTGCAACAACAATGGCGAGTCGCTGGCGAACACAGATCTCTGAAAAAATACCCTACATGGTCCGGAACTTCATTAAAACATCCGTCTCGGGTGCACTACTCAGCTGAGCATTTTAGACTCATGCGGGGAAAGGAGCACTTTTCCTGCTAGTCATTGGGAAAGGGGAGCTTCGACCGAGGCATCTTCACCACTCTCAGAGGGCCAGCATATGAGATTCATTTTAGGAGGGTCATCCCTCAAATGGTCACTACTGCCGGACTCCACAGGATTTGCAACACTTCCTCATGGACACTATTGTTCTTGTTCCTCATTCCCATGCTGCTGGAATCCTTTGGGATGCTTGTATTTTGGACAGCTTAGCTGTTTGAGCCTTCCAGGGATATTTTCTTTTGGACCGATCTTTGATTTGGGCTCCTCAATCCATAATGTCCTTTTGTGTGAGTTAGAGGTTTTATTGATTTGATCAAACTTCACGGACGGAGAGGAGCCTATTTTGAGCTGGGCCTTTTGGACAGCCTTCTTGATTTTACATGTCCCTTTTGTTTTGTCTCAGCCATGCTTTAATTGAGGCGAGAATCCCTGGAAAACAGACTCTTGAATGTAGGCCATTTTGGCTTTTAAATCAGCAGCATGGAGTCATTTCAATACCCCGTGTCTTCGAGAAGTGCCACTTTCCATGGGTCCAACTTAGGTAACCTTTCTTGAGATGCCTTTGAAGTGTGAGAGTGGGTGGAGCCCAACGATAGTAGTGAAGATGGCCATGGGTCTCTGCTATTGAACAGGATTAGTGTGACTAGCAGGGTAGGCCTCCCGCTTTTTGATTATTTCAGCGAGAGCACAGCGGGCCGGGTTTACTGAGCAAGGTTCCAGACTCATGGGTTGCAGGTTTTCTTTGAGAAAGCTATCTTCAACGGGAAACTCAAACGGGTGCTTCAGAAAACAAAACCTATTGAAAAGCTCAAATAACAAAACAGGAAACAACATGGCCGAAAAATAAAACAGCTAAAAGCGAAAGCGAACAGACAACTTTATTTATGTACAGGAAGTCTCACGGAGACTCACGCGAAGTACTGTTTCAGGGCGAGGCCATTGAGTGGAAGGGCTACTTCCTCTCCCTCGAGATTTGTCAATTTATAAGTGGATGGGCCCAATTTTGCAGAAATTTGGTACGGGCCTACCCATAGATGTTGAAATTTCGTGTGCATTCCTTTGCCTTCGTGATTATGGTCCCATTTCAGGACTAAATCCCCAACTTCAAAGTCCCTCTTGCCGGATTTCCTCTTGTCGAACCATCTCTTAACTATGTCCTGGTGTTGATGAAATCGGTCTTTAGCTTTGTGTCGGGCTTCTTCCAGTCGAAGCAGGGTGTTTATCCTGGATTGTAAGGCTTGGCTACCAGAACCCCGAGAGGCTTGGGACAATTGCAAGGATGGCAGCAAGATGTTTGGGGGAAGTATGGCTTCCTTGCCATAGACAAGAGTGAAAGGGGAGACACCTAAAGCATTCTTCGGGGTTACCCTATCTGCCCATAAGGCATTTGGGAGAGCCACATGCCAACTTCTCTGGTTTTCTATCACTGTTTTCTTAAGGATTCGAATCAGATTCTTGTTTGAGGATTCAGCTAATCCGTTTCCTTGAGGGTAGTAATTGGCTGAATAATGCAACTTAATTCCCTATTCATAAACAAATTCATTTATCTTGCAAGATGAAAAATAAGTAGCATTATCAAAAACAAGGGAAATTGGAACCCCAAACCTGGTTATGATGTTCTCTTTCAAGAAGCTGATAACTGCATCTTCATTGATCTTGCGCAGCGGGATGGCCTCCGTCCATCTGGTGAAATAGTCGGTAGCTGTCAGAATGTATCGGTGTTGCAAGGAAGAATTTGGATTTATTTCCCCGATAACATCTATGCCCCATTGCTCAAAAGGTTCAGAGATGATGACAGGCTGCAATGGGCCTGCGGCCTTAGGTAACTTCCCAGTGCTTCTTTGACATACATCACAGTTTCGTGCGTACGTGTGGGCATCTCGAAACAGAGTGGGCCAGTAATAACCAGCTCTCAATATCTTGTGTGCTGTCGTCTCTCCTGAATAATGGCCACCTGCGGGGCCATCATGCAATTCTTTGACAACTTTGTTTGCATCCTCCTTTTCCAAACATCTAAGAAGGACTCCGTCATAATTCTTTCTAAAAAGAATCCCATCAATGATTTGATAGGGTGCCGATTTCAATCGGAGTGCCCTTCTTTGTTTAGAATTCCAGTGCTCGGGTAGATATCCCTGCTGCAAATAGTGCACTAGATCTCTATACCATGACTGGGGAGCTGTGAAGATATGGCATACCTCAACCGAATTGAGCTCGGCTTCATTTCTCCAATGGTGCTCTTCATCAGTCGAGTTTCCCGCCAGTAACTTGCATAGACCTTGTCCTTTGATGATTGTAGCAGGTTTAAATTCCAAATCATACTCCTGCAGAGCTGTGACCCAGTTTCCTCTCCTCTCTCCCAATTCCTTTTGAACGAAAAGGGATCTAACAGCTGGATGGGGAACTATGACTTTAGTTCTGTTCTTCAAAATGTATGGCCTAAATTGCTTGACTGCTTTGAAGACCGCGTAGGCATGCTTGTCCACTACGGGGTAATTCAGCTCAGCCCCTTGCAGACCAGTGCTCATAAATGAAATTGGGTATTCGTCCCCCAACTCCACCTTTTGCGTGAGTACAGCTGCGAGAGAATCATCCGAAGCGAAGGTATACAAGATGAAATCTTTATCAAAATCTGGACTTCTTAAGGAAGGAGCTTTGGCTACAGCTGTCTTGATATCTCTAAATGCGTCCTTCTCCAAATCTGTCCACTTAAATTGCATGCTTTGTTTAACCATCTGTTGCAATGGCTTAACAATTTGTGCAAAATCCGGAACAAGTCTGCGGACAAAATTAATGGTGCCCATGAAAGACTGCATAGATTTTTTGTTGTGAGGCATCGGAATCTTATTAATAGCTTGGACTCTTTCCTGGTCGATTGACACTCCCTCTTTGGAGATGATATGACCCAATAGCTTACCTTCGGGTACAGCGAACACGCTCTTCTTGGGATTTAAGGAAATACCATACTTCCGGCAACGATCAAAGATATGTCTCAGATGAACAACATGATCTTCCCTTTTCTTCGAAAAGACTGTAACATCATCTAAGTAAACAACAACGCATTGCCCACCCAATCCTCGGAAGGCAATATCCATCGCCCTTTGGAATGTAGCTCCAGCATTTATCAGACCAAACGGCATTCTCCTGTAAGCGAACGTTCCCCACTTAGTCCTGAAGGTAGTCTTGAGACGATCTTCTTCAGCTACTAACACTTGATTATAGCCAGAGAACCCATCGAGGAGAGAAAACAATTCAGATCCAGACACCATTTGTAGGATTTGCTCCATTGAAGGCACGGGGTAGTTGTCTTTATCTGAGGCTTTGTTTAGATTTCTGAAATCTACACATAGCCTAATCTCTCCTGATTTCTTCCTCACGGGAACCAAGTTTGCAACCCATTCGGAATGCCTAACTTTGAAGATTATCTTTGCGTCCAGGAGTTTCTTTAATTCCTTTTGGATCAGCGGTTCAAGAGTGGGATGCATCCTCCTTAACTGCTGCTGAAATGGTTTGACACCCGCTTTCATTGGTATAACATGCTGAATGATGCGGACGTCATATGTTTTCAGATCTTCATAGGTCCATGCAAAAACATCCTTGTACTGTTTAAACAACTTAATGAACCTTTCTCTTTCTCCTGGTGAACAGCATTTGCCAAGGTTGACAAATTTTGGTTCTGCCTCGGTACCCAAATTAACCAACTCATGTTGCATTGATGAGCTGTTAGTTTTGGTATTAGCTGGTCTTTTGAATTTATTTTGAAGATCGAAAAGCATTTCGAGGGACCTTACCCCTTTTGGCATGAAATTTCCCTTCTCCTCTTCCTTCTTCATCAAATCATCATCATGTTCTTCCTCATCTATTGCAGCTCCTTGAAAACTGTCTTCATTTGTCAGGAAGCTGATAATCTGCTCGTCATCATCGAAGATTCTGAAGTTTGTGATGTTATCGGGAATGGAAGGCCTGAAAATCAATTCAATCGAGCATTTATTATTTGTCGGCACCAATCTAGAAGCAGATGTTGCTAACAAATCGGCAGCAGAATTTTGCAACCTAGGAATTGATTTTATATTGAAAGCGTCAAAATACATGATTAAATCCCATACCTCAGCCTGGTAACCTTTCAAGTGCGGTGAGAGGCAATGAATGGTGTTTCTTACCTGTCTAACTACTATCTCGGAGTCACCAAAAACCTTCAGGTACTTAACATTTAAGCCAATGGCCTTCTTTAAACCATGCACCAAAGCTTCATATTCAGCGGTATTGTTAGTACAATCGAATTCTAATCTACAAGACAAAAAATACTTGTTCTTCTTTGGATCCATTAGAACACAACCGGCTCCGGATCCTTCCAGAGTTTTAGAACCATCAAAGTATAATGTCCAAAAGGTATCTTTAGATTCAACTAAGTTAGTTTCTTTGTGGTCTACGTTAGCAACTAAATTGACTATGTTACAATCAACCTCATCAGTCCGAGAAAAATGAAGGAGATCGGACTGTTTGTCTGATTCATGGCAAAAGGTTTCAGATTGATAGTTACCCGGATCCATTTCCAAGAAGTAATTTCCCAGGACCGAGGAAGAGAAAGCTACAGCCTCATTCTTTTCTTCTAGCTGGGTTACGTTTTGTTTCATATGAGGTTCCCTAAGAATTTTAATCTGATTCTGCCTGTTCTGATAAGGCAGCCATAGATGAGACCAATCGGTAGCAAAGTAGCCGCTCAACTTGGTAGACCAATCCCTACTCAGAATCAGCCCATAAGCTTCAGGAATATCGACCACCATTATGTCAATGAATTGGCAAACTCTAGGGTCGGCTGACAGTCTAATTAGAACATCTTTCATCTCCCCTATAACCTTGACAGCAGTCCTGTCTAATTGTATGATTTGAGCTGGAGATGGTACGGGCTGCCCATTAATTTTCTTACAAATTGAAAGTGGCATGACGTTTGAAGAAGCTCCGGAGTCTACCAGACAGTTATGCACATTGTGATTAAAAATTTCGAATGTCAGCAGAAATGGCAATGTTTGGGATTTGGATTTCCCACCGATGCTAGCTTCGTTAATTTCAGGATTGTCTTGAGAATCTGTTAATGTAGCGCTGGGTTTTGGTTGTAAAACATGAAGTAGTTTGTCTCGTTGATGGGGCAAGCTACACATGTCAAATATTGATACGTTTGCTTTAACTTTCTTGATATCTTCGATAATATCATACCCTATATCGGATTCATTCCCAATTCGAGTGGACTGATCTGTTTTGTTCAAGGTCTCCTTAGGCGGCTGAACTGTGTTATCAGCACTTGGCTGTTTGGCCGCTGTCTGGTTTACTTTGGGCTGTGGTGGGATGATTGGTATATGCCTCCTGGGCGGATCCTTTGTAATCTTAGGCTTATGGGAAGAGGTGGATGGGACAGGATCCGCAATTGGGCCCTTGCTGCGAGTAGCAACATTTATGGTAGAGGGAGAGCTGTCTGCGTAATCTTCTTCTACTAATTCAGTCATAGGTATCCAATCCCACAATACCATAGTAGTGTCCGGGGTTGGTTCCTCTAACTCAGGGCCTGACTCTTCTGGAGGATCATCCTGGTCTGGGATCTGAGAATCTAACATTTGGTTCATGACCAAGCTCATGGAATTGATCCATTGAGGGCAGCTCTTCTCCGAGTGTGGTTCTTGGTGAAAGGTGCAGAAATTCTCCATCCCAATCTCATTCAAATTTAGAACAGGGGCAGTGTTCATTGGTGGGTGAGACTGTTCCCCGTCTTCCCTTCTCTTATAGAATGGCTTGAAAGGTTTCCTAGATGTATTAGCAGCCTTGTCCTTTTCAAGATCTACGATTTTGTTAGATAACTTCTGCATCATCTTAACTACGTTTTCCATATCCGTAGATGGCTCTTCTTTTCCTCTCGTGAGGAGCAAAGGTTTCTTGCTAGCTGCTGGTTTTGTTTCCACATCTAAGGCATGTTTAGCTATGCTATCAGCCTCTTCCTCTACCTTTCGAGCTTCCTCAAAATTCTCTATTAGGGTCGTTTTCTTGGATCGTTTTACAAACATTGCGATTGGACCTTCAAGAGCTGTTGTGTAGTATTCAATCAAAGACTCTTCTGTGGGTTTGTTAGTTTCACTAAAGTTATTTAACAGCGTTGTGAATCTTTGATTAAAGTCTTGAACCTTTTCCTTCTTCTCCATTCTCATGGATAAGAGCTCTTTCATAAGCGTGGCTACAGTTTTTTGGTTCCCGTATTTCTTGAGGAAACACTTTTCGAAATCATCCCAACTAGAGATTGAGCTGGGTTGAAGGCTAAAGTACCAAGATGATACCTTAGGCTCGAATGTATATGGAAACAACCTGCAGACTACGTCTTCATGTTGTACATTTAAAAGGTTCAGAGCTAAGTAAAAACTCTTGAGGTGATCCTCCGCCGAAATGGCCTTCCCTGGATCGTACTTAGGCAAGACCTTTTCTGGATTTTTAGGGAGATTATGGAATGGTCCAGCTAGGTTCAGCGCTCCCCTTGCTCTCCAGGCAGGTACAGCCATGTTTGGGTTCGGACGTGGAGACCCTGGTGGAGAATTGTAAGGTGAATTCGGTGGAGTACTTTTGGGAGTGGTAATTTCTTCGAGATTTTCTTGGTCTGACTTGTTAAGAGTGCCGGAGATTTCTTCCAACGTTAGATTTACCAGTTCTTCAAAACTCTGAACGAGGATCGAATCACGGGTATATTGCGGCTCCTTTCTGGGTGTAGTTTTCTTAGGGAGGAAGTTGACAGCGTTTAACCCACCTAGCTGTCTAACGTAAGATCTAGTATGTCTTCTCAAGTCCTCTATTTCTGCAAAAGGAACAGCGTATAAAGCTTCCTGAGGCTCAGGGTCAGAAACGAGGCGTTCTTGGTCTGTTAATCCAAGATCTGGGCTGTTTGAAAAGTTTTCTTCAAGCGGGTTTTCAGTGTTATCTATGACCGTGGAAGATTTTCCTCTATCAGCCATGCACCGCGGGAGCCCTCCTTCTAGCGCCAAAAACTGTTGATGCCTCGGATATCGTAGCATCAATCAGAAAGGGATTCTCCCCGAGAGACGGTCCCAATTAGACTATCTCCCGTTTGGTGTAGGGAATCCGTCCGGTTAGCGGTTCCGGCAACCGTGGTTTTGGACTTTAAATCCGATTTTACCGGTTATGGCCCGATCCACCTTTCTTTTGGATTTTATGTGTTTTATATGAGATGCACATGCCTAAATTATACTTAGTCTAAATGCAACTGAAACAGATTTAAATTTAGAAACAGGAACACATCTACCTATCCCTGCAGGGGAACACGCTTAAGGGGAGAGCAATCAGCTGTAACAGATATCATAAGCAACGAACAGATAACTATTATTTCTCACGGTCAAAGCTACAGCAAGATGAGGATCTTGAGAAGATAGCTTCTCATTTAAAATGGAACGCATCTGTTGCTCAGAAAATAAACAGAGAAAAGCTACAGGATTAAGGAAACAGATCTACACTGAACCTACAGAACGAATTTATTGCTTATGAACAGAAGAAATCAAAATTGTTTGATCTAAGTAACAAGAATAAAGAAACAGCTCTAGATAGAACGAAACTGGAATTAAACTAAAAGATCCCTGCAAGGAGCAATTAAAAGCATGAACAATGAGCCATACGAATTATCCTGAAGAAAGAACAGTTAGCCATTCGTTCTAGAAGAAAAATCTACAGCAATGGTAAAAGTATCAGCAGGTAGCTCCTGATTTAATATGGAACGCATTCATTGTCCATGAAATAGAGAGAACGCATGCATAGATAAGAGCAAAATCATTAATACAAAGAAATAATTCAGAAGTCAAGAATGATCTCACATTGCAGAATTGCAGTCATTAGAATAGTCCAACATAAAGCAACCCAACATTCCAAGCAAAACGTCCATCTCCTGTGGCTTCTATTAGAAAATTCAATTTACAGAGCCGATACAAGATAGCTCATATCATTCGCCCAAAATTTTCATTCCCTGCCAAAAGTCCCTTTTCTAATCTCTTCTAGCTCCTATTTATAGTTACAAATTTGCCCTCTGGGCTGACACCTAGCATTCCCCCTCTGTCTTTTACAGGAATTTCTACTAAAATCGACTACCAAAATGGCCATTCCTTTTACAAAAATGTTTTGACAAAAGTAGGGACAGCTGTCCCATGGCTTAAGCCTTACATGTTCAAAATGTACATAACAGAAAATTTATTAACATCCGAGCGTTCCCTGCTGGGCACGTGTCTGTCTGAAGGGAGTCGTCCAGCTGAATTCGGTTTGCTTCATTCCTGTGCGTGAGCTTCCGATGGCAAAGGGTCGCCCAAATTGATTGTCACTGGTGCTGCCTGGGAAGAGGACCTCGAATCCCCTGCTGATGCTGCTCTTAATTGGGAAGGGGGAACGGGACTGGCCAAATTTTCTGCCATTGCTGGGGAAGATGCTGCTGGGAGCGGGGCTGCCGGATCCACTGATGTTTCTGCTGCTGCTGCAGCTTTCCTGACCTCCTCTTCTATGTAGCTGTGCCACACACCTGTATCCCTTATGATTATGTTTGCTGCAGCAGGAAACAGGATTTTCTGAGAAGTTACATTCTTCCCGAGCTCTATTTTAATGCTTTGTACTCCCGCTTCAGCAACTTGATATGTTTCCTTCAACAGATGATTGTGAAGTGTTGATGAACCGATGTAATGTTGGAGATCATCCATGGCAAGAACATCAATGCTTTTTACATACTCCATCTGGACGCCTAGCTCTTCTTTTAGTTGAGATAACCGCTGCTCCTTTCCCGGGAAATCTTCTAGGGTCTGAGGGAAACTCAATGAGCAGTTATCGTGGACTCCTTTGAGCTTTTGGTACAGGTTGTTGATTCTCTCTGTGGTCTTCTGCACACTGGCCATCAGCTTATTGGCACAGTTCCGGCCAAACTCCAACAAGGCTATATCTTCATTAAAATCTTCCACTGTCTTAAAAGGAAGATGAGGGGGAAAACCTCCTTTCCCTTCCATCCATGCCATCTGACTTATGACATTTGCTTTGACACGGGTATTCTTAGCCTTGAGCCTGTGGGCTTCCGCATTAACCTCCTTTAGCCTGACCGTCATGGCCTTGAGTTTGCATACCTCATCAGTGATTAGCTCTTGAGAGCCATGCACTTGCTGTAGTATATTGCATGACAGCTCGTGGAAGGGGGACATATCCAAGGTTCTGCTTTCCGCTTGCTCTAAACGTTCAGTTAATGCCTGCTTGTCTGCTTCTAGCTGGGAAGCCTTTTCTTCTGCTCCATTCTTCTCCGCTTCTGCAATCATTATTTGGAGTGCTAGCTGGTCCTTTTCCTCCTCCAGGTAGCTGTACTTATTTGCCAACTCCTTATGCTCGGCGTACAAGCAATTGTATTTATTCACTATCAGGTCTCTCTGGGCTTGCTCATTAGCCACATTTCGTTGCAAGGTACGTGCTCTTTTCTTTGTCAATATATTTTCTTTGACTATAACCCCTACATTGGCAAATGATGCTTGTGCTGTTGCTATAACTGCGGAGGCCATGGCAATGGGATCCGCATCTGTGTTCTGCATGACAGCGACCTCTCGGTGAGTAACTATGTCGTCATGGAAGGGACTTTTAATCCTCTCTTCTGATTGGAGGACCATTGTTTTTCTTTTCTTATCATAGACAAACTCATTCCATTTGGACACCGTACGCTTCCCAGATGGAGTGTATGGTACAATTGGTCGGTTTATGATGTCTATGTCTTCTTCCATAGGTGGGGTCCGGACTTCCTGAGCGGGGTCTGTCCCTTCCTTTTGGGTACTAGAGCCACCTGCCTGAGAGGTGTCTATCTCCATGTCCTGCGCACCGGACCCACCTGTTTCGGTATTTTCCCTTGTCCTCAATTCTTCTTCCGCCTTCTTCCTTGCTTCAGCTCGCTCAATTTCTGCTTCTTTTTGCTTTTGGGCTTCCTCAGCCTCCTTCCGCAGTCTTTCATTCTCAGCCTCTTGTAGCTTTCTTGCCTCCTCGGCTTCCTTTTGCAACCTTGCCTCTTCTCTTAATCTGAGCTCTTCCTGAGCTCGGGCATCCTTGGCTTCTTTCTCCTTTTGCTGGATGGTCTTCTGGGTTTTGGTTGAGCTAGAGCTCGCTCCAGTACTTTGGCGACAGATCCGTAGCTCAGCCATGTTGCTGATGCCTCTGAAAGCTTCCTCCTCAGCATCGGGGTAGTGGGAATATTCGAAGTTCGCATAGTTCCCCTTGCAATGCTCGGCCACTTTACCCTTTCTGTCGTTCCTGTGGAAGATGACCTCACCGAAATGGAAGGCCCTCAACTCTTGAACAAATTCATCGGCAGAGGCCACCCCTGAAAACTTGTAAGCACCTATGCAGAAAGGTAGGGGGGGAAAGGAAGCCTTGTGTAGCTTGTGGAGGAATGCTCCAATCCCATCCAAGAAGAGTTGTCTTACTGCTTCCTTGAGCACCACATAGTCTGTGGCATACTGCGGCAATATGTATGGGGGCTTAGTCCCTCCGAACATTCTCAAGTAGGTACCTTGTTCTGAAAAGTAGAAATCCCCATAATCCTCAAGGACTTCCAAAGCGTTTTGGGACAGGCAACTTGGTTCTTCCTTGAACATTTTCTCGTATAGGGGCATGATGAACCCCTCACAAATGAGTTTGTAGCTGGGCTTGTAATTCTGAGCCCACAACATCTTGAATGCAGTGTAGACCGGGGCTGTGGCCCTATCCCATGTACACCCCAATCCGGGGAACTCTATCTTGGCCAAGATACAATCTATCAGGTATGAGGACATGAAGAATTCAGCCTTCTTCGAGGCCAGCCCGGGCTTAGCAGCACTTATCATTGAGGCCAGACTATCTGACAAGATGGTGGCCCAGTCAAACACTGTCCCCTTAAATGCCACATAGTGAATGATAGGGACCCACTGAATCTTGTATACTGTGCCATCGGGCATGCCGAAGATTCTACACAGCATCAGGGCGATCAAACTATAAGGAGCTCTTAGATTCTGTACGTCATACTCCTCCCTCTCTTTCTTCCTCAAATGTTTCCCTTGCACCAGTAGCTTTTTGGCCATCTCGACATTGTCCATCTGGCTTAACCATTCATCGGTCAGAGCTTGCTGGACACGGGGAAACCTGTAGGCTGCCGTCAGATATGCGGGTTGAAATGAGGCGATAGCCATGTTCCCGCTATCATTTATCACTCTTCCTTCAGCATCGGCATGTTGGAGTATCCACCCGATCACTTCAGCACAGGGGAACATCTCAGGGCGGGTAGCGGCTCTAGTTATGCCTGAGGCTCTGATATTTTGATAGATCGGTGCCTCCTCCAGCAACATATCTGGGATCTCTTGGTCCCTGATCATTCTGTATATGTCATCCCATCTGATTTCTGGAGGGACACCAGTGGTGCACCTGGTGTCTTGGAGCGAGGTTTCAATCTTAGGAGGAGCAGGTTTCTTTTCTGTCATCCTCGCCTTCTTCTTACTGGGTTTCGGCATATTGAATTATCCCTGATAACATCCATATACAATTCATCATGAGTTTGAGCAACAGGTTGTATGGTTTCAGCAGAGAGCAACATTGTCTTAATGAGATAAATCAACGAAGCATATATATAGGAAGTAAAACATTATTTCAATTATAAGACACACATTGAAACATTTGAAGCTCTTAAAAAGATGAGTGCGGGATAAGCTATGTTGCGGACGCTATTGGTCTTATTGGACCGATAGGTGATTCGCGGAAGCAATCGGCTTCCGGTTCCGCCTCGCGGAAGGAGAGGTCTTTCGCTATGGCTGCGGTTGGAGAGGTCGAAGGCGGGGAAGAGGCGGGTTGACTCGGTGAGGGCTATGGATGCTATCGTCACACGCGGCCACTTGCCGAGTCACTACGGGAGGCTTTAGTCTGAGCGAAGGTAACGGTGCCGGGGACAAACTGACGGGGAGAGCTAGGGCGGCTTCAAGTTTCGACTTTCGTAGCTTAACCGCTTACGGGTTTCGGCTTCGCGTGTAGGGACTGGGGTTTATGGAAAAGGGCCCAGGGTTCACGGTCAGGGACATGGAAAGCCTATAGGGTTTTGTCAACTTAACCCACGACGAGGGGCGCGGCCCGGGGTTTAAAACAAAACAGGGCATGGTTAACCGCCCACACCCACCAAAATAAAATATAACGCTTTCACGAAGGCCTAAAATGATTTTGTAAAACGGAAACTCCGTTCACTGTACCTGACGGGCAAAACATAGCCCTTGACGGGTGTTTTTCCCGTCACAATCCCACTAAAACCCATTATTTTCCCCAAAAGGACAATTCAGTGGTGGAAATCAGAGTTAAGATCCTACCTGGCACCGTGGGGATTGCTTGAGCAAGGTGGCTACGAGCACGGATGCGCGAGGTGAGCTGGAGCGATTTGCACGGTATCACACGTCGCTGGCCGGTTCAAAACAATGGTGCATTGGTCGAGCCCCCCGCGGTATATTTTATAAAGAATGGCACGTGTGAGCACTTAATTGGGTAGGTGGCGTGGTTAAAGCGGGGTTTAAATTCACCGCGCGTAGCGGTCACGTCAAAGCACCTCGGTTTCCGTGCGACCGTCACTTGCGGGGCCAGTTTGCGAATTGCATCCGCCGTTGCGGAAGGGTTCAGTGAAAGCTTCCGACGTTTCGGGGCTTAATGCGGAAAGGAAACTTGAAGCCTTCCGCGAGAGACCGTCGTGTAGCGGACGGGTAACGCCAAAGCTTCCGCTTTTTCGGAACGATATAGCGAATGCTCCCGGTATTTTCGGAAGACTTTTGCGAAAGCTTCCGTGGTCCAGAATTTCAAAGTTTCGTTGATTTTTCGGGAAGGTTCGGCGAAGGCTCCCGTTGGTTTCGGAAAGCTTTTGGGAAAGGCTTCCGCCGTTTCGGAAGCAAAACTTATATTTTCCGCAAATTCGCCCGGGATCGTTTCGGAGTCCTTTCGCCGAACGGGGTAAGCGATTGGCCTCCGCTGTTTCGGAAGGGTAGCCCGGAGGCTTCCGCGTTTCGGGAGAAAAAGCTGAAGGCTTCCGCGACAGCTTCTTGAGAAAAATCTAAGTCTTTTCATGGTTTCGGAAGGCAATCGTGAATTTCTCCGCGGGACTTATCCAAATGGCTTCCGCCGTTTCGGGACGTTTTCATGAATTCCCCCGCCGTTGCGGAAGGGTTTCATAAAACGTTCCCGCTTATTTTCTTTTGGAAAGATATCGCGGCGGCTTCCGCTGTTTCGGAAGGGTTCCTTGAATTCCCCCGCCGTTGTGGAAGGATTTTACGAGGGCTCCCGCGGTTGCGGAAGGGTTCCCTGAAAACTCCCGCCGTTTCGGGTGGGCTCACTTAAACTCCCGTCGTTGCGGAAGGTTGAAACTAAACATTCTCTAAGTCCTTTGTTCCCGCAGTCTTCTCATCGAAAGAAAATCTAAGTCCTTTTCGGGAGACTAAGGTGAATGAGCCCCGCCATTTCGGGAGGTTCGAGTGAAAGGCTCCGCCGTTTCGGGAACTAAGTTGTTTCGGAGCTTGAACCGTTCCGCAGAAGCAACGATTGAAAATTTTCCAAGTGCTTTTACTTCGGAAGAAAATGATGAACTGCTTTGTGTTATTTCGGCGAGTTTATCCGAATGGCTTCCGCCGTTTCGGAAGACAGAGCTGAATTGTTCCGCCGTTTCGGATGGCTTTGTTGAATTCCTTGCCGTTTCGGGAGAACAACGCGAACCTTTCCGTGGTCGCGGAAGACTTGATCGAAAGCTTCCGCCGTTTCGGGTGGTTTTGCCCAATGGCTCCCGCGGATTTTGACAAAGGAAATCTAGGTCCTCCTCTCGGAAAGGTTGGACGTTTGACTCCCGCTGTTTCGGGACAAAGTCCGGATTACTTCAAAACGTTTGGGCAAAACTAAGTTATCTTTTGGCTTAATGGGGAGAACATGGACGGATTGACGGCAAGCAGCTCAGCAGGGAAGGAAAAATTTATGTTGAAAACAGAGCGGACGCCTGGGATGTCTTCTCAAACAGACTTTGTACGAAAAATACAGGAGGGGCCCCAACATGTACAAAATTTTGGGGAGGGGTGTTGCTGCAACAACAGGTTCCGAGGCCCAAATTACCGCGTCTTTTCTTTGAGCTTCAGCTCGATTTTGACGCCATATCGGTAGGCCACTCCCAAGGAAGAGATGTCCAGAAATTCCATTTTGGTCTGGATGTATCTATGCATACCACTATGATACTTGAGCACTAGATGTCGCTCTGAATCTTTGATACCCAGCTTGGTGCGTAAGGTGTGGAAGATATTTGTGAACTCTAGCACTGCTTGGTCTCTTTCTTGTCGCAGTGTGGTCCATTTGGTATACAAGTTGTCATAACTTCCAATAGGGTAGTATTGTTCCTTAATAGCATCCTTGAAGGATTCCCAGGTGGCCGTGACTGAAAATAATGAGGGTTCCTCTGTGTCCTTTTGTTCGTAGAACGTTTCCCACCAATCTTTGACATGGGGAACGGCTTTGAGGAGCGCAAAAGTAATCTTTTCTCTATTCGAGAAGTTATGGAAAGAAAAATACCCTTCTAGTAGATTCAACCACTTATCTACAGCATTTGCATCTATCTGACCTTCAAATATAGGAATATCGAAGTTGATTTGTACCTTGAAGGGGGCGATGCCTCCTCTCGAGGAAGATGCATCACTTGTTGGTAGTCGCCGAATGATTTGTGCGAAACTATCCATCATCTCATTCCTCTGTTGCATGAGGGATTCCTCAAGTAACATTTTGAAAGGATATCCTGTTCCATCATCTTTCTTTTCTCCTACCATGAGAGGTCACTTGGGCGTGCGAGAGCTTTTGTCCTCAAGAGAAACAAGCTCGAGACCCAATTCTTTGTACCCTGACCTCATTGGGGACATGCATTAAGACGACATGGAGCAGACTGCTCTGATACCAATGATCCATATTTTATGAGCAGAACGAAATGAATACATATTATTATCAGATGCTTAACACAAAATAACAGAGTTACAGTAAAACTGGTTTTCTATTCAATAAGGAAATAAGCTAAAACTGTAAAATGCAGCGAAAAACAAGCTTGCTGGAATGGTGGCGACTTATCTTTGGGAAGAGATGTGACGGCTGCGCTCATTCGGAAAAATATGGTTACAATGAGGCTCTGAAGGCCTTTTTACAATAAACAAGAATGCCAAAAACCCTAGACATCCAAAAACTAACCCTAGGAGACGAAGCGCCAAAAGTCATGTGGGCCCCGTTCGGGTAAGTTAGTACATCAACGTCCCAGGATCGTAACTCTTGCATACGATCTCCGTTTGGGGCATACAATAGCTCGTTGGAAATATCTATTCGATGGATACAAAAAGAGTCAGCAAATCTTGAGGTCGGAATGCAAAAATGGCAGGCGCGCAGTACCCATATTTCCTAAGAATTCGATGCCGAAAAAACATTGTTTAGGGTCTCAAAATGGCTCCAGAAGTTTAGGACTCGAAAAACTGCTAAAAATAGTATATTACCGAAATTGCCAAAAAACTATTTTGAGCCAGTTGGAAAGGTGGGTGGCCACTGATATCCACCTAGATCAGTTGTAGTGCCTTGAGACATTAAATAATATCTACAGAGGGAATATTCTTTCAAATACTAGTGGGATATGTTGGTATTTTGATATTTGTAACACTAATAATGGATCTGTTGGCCCACACCACGGTCCAGGGTTTAAATTTATGGGATAAGCTAATACCAATTGCTTACGGGGTCATAGACCATTACGATTCCCTTGACCATCACATAGCATGCATCTGCATAGAAAATCTATAGTCAACATGTGAGATACGGTCATCATTTTGAAAAATTGAGCACATGGGATGGTTCTTGATGCATGAGTTAAAATATAGTCAAAACTATGGTATTAGGATCTCATATTTTCCTCTAAAGCTCATGGTCCATATGTGGGGCCCCAAATTACCACCACAAGCCCTCCATAGAGAATATTTGGCATGTAAGTTGGATATGGTCATGGCCATTTCTAGGTTTAGAACAACATGGATGGTTCCTGATACCCAAGTAAAGGTTTCATGAGCCATAATTTGTGGGTTCCTTAGCCACCACATACGCCTTATAAATGGGAACTTTGTCATTTGAGGAGGATATCGTATCCATTTAAAGTTTGTGACACCAATCTGAGTTCAATGCCAAAAATGTAGGTTGTTGGGTCAAAACTTTAGTGTACTCTAAGACTCTTCATGGGCACTAGGGATGGCTCTCATGGCTTGAGCTACCATTCATGGAAAAAATTTAGGGCCTTATGTCATATCATTTATCTTTGCGGGATCATCATGTGCCATGTGTGGGGTCTGAAGCCACCACACATGCCCCATATTTTGAATCTATTTTGGCTCATGAGTAAGATATGGTGGTCATTTCAAGGTTTTACACATCATGGATGCTTCACATAGAATGGGCCATAGTCCGAGAAGAAAACCTTGGGTCTTAGGTGATAACAATTTCCTTTTAGACTCATGAGCACCTATGCACATGAGGTCCCAAGACCACCATACAAGACCTACATAGGGAATATTAAGGCTATAAATAAGATATGGTGGGAACATATATTCCTTACCCTACGAGTGAGATATGATCCACATTTTGATTTTTGGCATATCAAGGATGGCTCTTAATTCCCATGCCATTTTCCAAATACAAAAATTCAAAATTTTGACCATAAAACTTTTCATTAGGGATCATGGGACATGTGTGGGCCTTTGGGACATTTCACATCAGTCCTAAATACGCAATTATGATTAGGACCAATAATGGAGATCCCTTACCGAGACCAGGACCTTGGTTCCCATTCAACTTAATTGTCAGATCGATAGGTTATATTTGTTGATCTTAATGATTGTATCCTTAAATATTATTGTATGCATTTTTTAGGCCATAAGTCAAACAGTCACAAGTATTGGTTTACCAAAAAATACTGTGGAGCTTAGAAGTTGGGATAACAATTTCTTCCACTGTTTTACTTAGTTTGGCTCTTGGTATTGTGTCGAAGAATTTTCTAAAATAAAGGAAACAACAAATAAGATCCTCTCTTTTGACTTCACAACCCTAAGAATAGCTCTACTGGAACTGGCAAGGTGATTGGTTATAGCACGTAGGTTCATGAACCATGCATGCCCTTTGTCCCTTTTATTATTGTCCTCAATACATTGACTAATTTTTCTTTCAAAAATTAAGCCAAACAATTTTGCTAAATGATGGCTAATCGAGGTAGTTTATAATTAATTGGATAGTCATCATGGCTCCCAGATTTGAAAATATGGACAATCAAAATTTTAGACCATTTATTAGGGAAGTTGTGCTTAATTAAAAATATGCTTATTATGATCATAGGCGTGGGCTGATAAGAGAACTCATTCCACCCTTGTTCCTAACACATTTTGATAAGAAAATAAAACAAATCTTCCTGTGAGATTTCCTTCGATCGAAAATTGCAATATTTGAGTCCTAAAAATGAAACACTATAATGAGTGATTTAATCCACACATGGAATCAAAATCATGATTCTTGCAATGGAATATAATGCCATATCGAAAATTTTCAATTCGTCGTATTTTGGTGCCTCTTGTCATAAATGGGGCTCTATGAGTGCCTCATATACAACACCATGATCAAAATCTCAAGCTTTAAGGTATTAGCTTGGTATCCTTCAACAATGTCTTCTTTGTCTTTAACGAGATGTTTAATGCCAATTTTTATATCTTTGATAGAGAAAACCTCCTTAAAATTGTAAGTGGCCTAAATGCCCTTAAAAACTTAAAAATAAGCATAAAATTTGTTAAAATAGAAATTAAAATTGTTTACATTAATATTATTGAATTTTTTAGCATTTTTTAAAATTAAAATTGATCCAAAATCTCTTATATCATTTTTTATATAATTATTAATAAAAATTTAGAATTATAATTGTTTATGTTTTTTTTTTTTTTTGTAAGCAAAGGGTGAAACCATTCTATTTCATAAGGAGAAAAATTACATTCACAGTTCTTACAAGATAATCAACGCCAACACGACTACCTCTAAGAGTGAAACCCCAATTGGCATACCAACTAGACTTCCCCAACTTATCACAGTGCACAAAACCATTTCTCTGCCAACCAGTATTAGGCTTAAGCATGTTATTCCTAAAAGTCCAAAAACTTACATTACATCCCAGATAGACCATACATACATCAATTCTCTACAATAGTACAAACATATCACCGGAAAATTAAGGCAAAAGACTAAGAGAGAAACCAAGCAAAACAAGACACAGTGGCAGCCCTTCCTAGATAGAAGAGAACAAAGAAATTAGCCCACAGGACCAAACCCATCAGCATTGTTGATGACCAGTGGCGCCTCCTTCGCCGAAGACGTGTTGCTGAGAGTAATAACTTTCGGGTTGGCGGTCACCTTAGGTTTTGTCAAGAAGGAGATGCCCATGTGTGCAGCCATGGCGTCTAGCTTCATGTGCATGAAACTGGCATCCTCAGCATGGGAAAAGCACCGTTCTTCCAACTTTTGAAACCAATGGGAACCCGACAAAACATCCACCCGCACCTCCAGAGTCTGTGCAATAAGTGTCTTAGTCACCCAGAACATAACCACAGCTCGATTGTACAGAGCCATCCTACCCTGAGTATTTCTGGGGTCCTGGATCCAATCATCCATAGCCATGACCTCCGATGACAGCTCTTCCTCCCCGCCGCTACGCCATAGGTTCTCCTCAAGCTCCTCCAAGTCGCATTGTAACTCCTGAGGAAACAAACGGTGAAAGAAAACCGCAGTGGTTGTGGCACTCCATTAGTCTTTGCTCGGACTACCCTGGGCTAGATTCCCCCTTCCCTCTCTGCTTGGATCCCCCTAGACTGGACGTCCTCATCTAGCAGGTCTCCCTCTAGGACTCATTCTCATGAATTTTTCTCTCCCATTACCCACCCGGATACTTAACACAGACAACACCAGAAAGGCAAGAGCACCACCATAACAACAACAAAGATATTTTATTTTGACCATGGTAGAGGAATTTAAAGGGAGGAGCCCACTATTTTCCATTAATCCAGCCATAATGAGCCAGGCCCTATAATAACTCTCTTCGTCCTTGTCATTTGTCATCCTTTCAGAAACCTTACTGATTTCACGCAGCTTGAGCATGAGAGGCCGAGAGACCATCGTCACCTCACACTCCAGATCTCCGGAAATGATTATCATTACCATAGAGTGACGGAAAGAGGATTGGGAAACTTAATTGTTTCTTCGATTAACAGTAAGCCCCTCGTCCACTCCACAACATGAAGTACTCCTATTATTTATCACATAATCTTGCTTGACATGTTTAACGCCAGATGTGGGATCCAGAGTACATCTTTCTACGTCAACGATCTGAAGACACTTAATACGACACATACCCATGGGCATGTCAGGGGCCATGCCTTCCCATCCAACTCCCTGACAAGTGGCACCTTGATTTGCAAGGCAGTCATCCAAACCGTTGGCACTCCGACGGACATGGTGGAAGGTGACTGTGTTCATCATTGTAAGGACTTATCCTTGATAGTGTAGACACCATGCAAGCCGCCACGATGGGTCCAGCTTGGCCGTGCAGGACCCATTACGTAGATTAGTCGCGAGTTGGAGAATAAGCTTGGGGTCACCCTCCACGTATAGACATGTATAACCATGTCTCCCACATGCAAAGTCCCTGTTGCATGGCTTCATACTCCGCCATGTTGTTAGTCTCCTTGCCCAGAGAACCATAGTAGATATCCATCACCCACCCTTGGTCATCGAGAAAGAATCCGCCATACCCTGCTATGCCTGGGTTTCCTTTAGACTCCCCATCGAAATTCAACTTGAGCCAGACCAACATGGGAGGAGACCAAACCACAGGATTGTCTGGAGTGTTCGGGCGACGATGAAGGCTGCCAATATGACTTGGGAGCGTCCAAATTCCCCTGGTATGTAAATTGTTCGAGTGCACAGGGTACTACCAAAGGACCTAACACCAAGAGCAACCACTTCACACAAACAGATCACAGATCAACACACCGATGTTTTGACGTGGTTTAAACCCTCTTGAGGGAAACACTCCACGGCCCCGGCCAAATAGCTTCTACGGGACAATTTATTATGCAAAGAAAGAAAGTTACAAATGAGCTTCTCATAATCGATCAACTAAACAATGACCCTCCATGCTCTTTAAATAGAGATCATGGACCAATCGGGTGTTAAGCCACGGATCAAGGTTAGGTTTGATCTAAGAGAAGTTGAGCCGTCGGATCACTCTATGTCGGAAACATATCGTGACCGTCGGATTAAGTATTTACAAATGCATACTAATGCATACTAAAGAAACACACTATCCCTAACGGATATATTACACAAGTTGATCTTAACTAACTCCTAAGTGTCTAAATATCCTAACATAAATAGTCGTCTCAGTAGCAGGAATAATCATGTCTTGTTCTGTCCACGATCTTAACTGAAGAGTCTCAATGATTCCTCTTTGAATTTGACCCCACACCAGCTTACAGGTATGCTGTTTACCCATGAAGATACGTCTATTGTGTTCTTTCCAAACCTCCCATACGAGAAACCCGAGGAAAAGCTGCTATATCTAATTCAAGAGTCTACCTTGGAAGGGATCATCCCTCCACCATTTGATTGAGGCAATTGGGTCAGTCTTTACTCTATCTGTCAAATGAAATACCATAGCTCCTTCATCCCATAAAGCCGAGGTGAAACTGCAACCATCAAGGAGATGAGCAATTGTTTCGCCATGAACTCCACATAGGAGACAATAAGAAGGTCCCTCAAAACCCCTTTTTATGATATTATCCCATGTGAGAATTCTTACTTTCAACACCAGCCATAGGAACAAAGTAATTTTAGGCCATAATTTATCACCCCAGAGACACTTCCATTCCCATCCCGCCGGCTGGCCTGCTGAGATCATCTGTAGAGAGTAAGATTCTTTGATGTTGAACATACCTTTAGGAAAGTAACCCCATCGGAGTAAATCCGGTCCCTCCTGGGTTTTTATCTTCCTTTGATTTAAGATTTCATAGATCTGATTCCCGACCTCAACCCCATAGTTATCCATCCACCAATTTAGCGGTTTCTGAACTTAGAATCCACGTCCATCTGGTTCCCCTTGCCAATAATGATTAACAGTCTGCCAATTGTGGTTGTGAGCAGGGGAATAGTGGGGGATGTTCGACACGAGAGTTTGAAGTGTAGGCTCTTGTTTCCAAGCATCAGACCAAAGGTTGGCCAAGGATCCCTGTCATATATCCTAGAAGCTATGCTTCCTAATCAAATCACTTCCTTCCCTCGCCATATTCCAAATGTGGGAGCCTTTCTCAGGTCCTTAGATACGAATCCAGTCTTGTTGTTCAGTCAACGAGGCATATTTCCTACCCAAAAAGCGATCCCATTTCTGATTTGTATGAGTGAGCCAGTGCCACCAAATTTTTGCCCCACAAACGATGCTAATATTTTCCGGATCTCTAAGACCTAAAGCCCCCTCGGGATTAGATTTACAAAGAGTATCCTAATCAACTAGGGGCCATTTTTGGTGATCAACAGTGCCACCCCAAAGAAAGGAGCGTTGGATACCTCTAATTTCCTTCATCACAGATTTAGGGGAAGCCAAAACAGAGAACAAATACAAAGGTAGCGCTTGCAGAACAACTTTAAAAAGAACAACTCTACCAGGGAAGTTTAATGCTCTCAGAGTCCATCTTGAGAGTTTATCCTTCATTCTACTTAAGATTTATTCCCAGGAAACCTTCTTCAGAACAACATCAGATAATGGAGCACCAAGGTATTTGGTTGGAAGGGAGCTCTTCTTAAATCCTAAAATCCAAAGAATATTCCTTTGACTGATAGGAGGAGTATTCAAGAAGAAAACTAGAGACTTATCCATATTGATTGTAAGCCCAGAGGCTCTAAGGAAAGTATTTAAATCTCTTTTGATTTGTCTGGATTCATGAACAAAGGAGTGACCCATGAGGAGGGTGTCATTGACAAACTGCTGGTGAGTCAGATAATTCTCATAGGGTGGAAATATGAGACCTTTGAGGCTCCCTTGTTCCACTAAATGAGAGATGAGCCTTCCTAATCCTTCAGTCATAATAACGAAGATGAATGGAGAGAGAGGATCTCCCTGTCGAATACCCCTAGAAGGTTTGAAGACCGTTGAAGGATGACCATTGATCAGGATAGAGAAAAAGGATGAGGAGGTAAGATTAGCTATCCATTGAATCCAAACATCACTGAACCTAAAGGAGCTCATAATTTCTTTCATATAGGTCCAGTTCAAACTATCATAAGCTTTAGATAAATCCAACTTCAATATCATACCTACTTTTTTGGTGACCCTCAAGGAGTAAAGAAACTCCTGGGATAAGATGATTCCATCGAGAATTTGTCTACATTCCACAAATCCAGATTGTTCTATAGATATCAAGGAAGGGAGGAGTGGTTTGATACGGTTAGCCAAGACTTTCATGATAATTTTATAAATGATGTTGCATAAGGCACTCGGTAGAAACATTTATGATCTCTCTGCCATCGGGTTTTTGGGGATCAGCATGAGAAAAGTAGAGTTCGGAGCTAGGAGAACCCCCCTCATTTTCTTTGATTCCTCCACCACCTACCAAACTTCATACTTGATTAAGCCCCAAAAATAGTGAAAGAAGTTTGGTGTAAAAGCATTCGGCCCAGGAGATTTTCCATCCTCCATTTGGTTTATAGCAACCTCCACTTCCTGAAATTCTATAGGTCGAGTAAGCATCTCATTCTGCTCACCTGTAATTAGCCTAGGAATGACACTTTTGATTTCCCTGCAAGCCTCAGTCCGATCCATCTGTGGTTTAGTTAAAACCATCTTGAAATGGTGAATCAGTTCCTGTTCCATATCTTCATGGGATTCTACAACCTGGCCAGTGGAAGTTCGTAGGTTGCTGATCTGGTTTTGATACCTATGTTGAATTGTAGCTTTATGGAAAAAAATTGTGTTCTTATCCCCATCCTTCAGCCACTGGTTCCAAGATTTCTGTTGCCAAAGGAGTTCTTCTTGCATCTGCCGCTGATGGATTAGATCAGAGAGTATTTTTTCCTCCAAGGCTAGTTCAGTAGTCAACCCCAGCTGCATAATTTTTTCCTGGATACGTTCCATTTGTGATTCTAACTTAGCTTTTTCTAGCAGTATGTTACCAAAGACTTCTTTATTCCAGATCTTGAATTTCTGTTTCTGTTGAAATTGGTACATCTTAGTACCATTGGGGGGAATAATAGCATGTCACTAGTTCTCCACTTGGGCCAAAAAATATTGATGGGTCAGCCAAAATTTCTCAAACCTGAAGGGCCATGTCATTTTTGTTCCAATATTACTCCAAATTAGGGTAACTGGCCGGTGGTCCGATCTAGCTGAGGTAATAGGGCGAGAAGTCAAAGTCCCTCCTAAAAGCATAATACTTTCATAGATTAGAAATCTATCAATCCTGGTTGCCACTAGATGATCCCCTCCTCTTCTGTTATTCCAGGTATAACCATTGCTCCCCTGACCTATGTCAATTAGGTTACTAGACTCAATAAATTAATCAAATGGGTATTTTCAGGGGTAAGGACTCTTCTTCCTCCTTTTTTCTCAGATAGGGACCTAATCATATTAAATTCCCCTCCTAAGATACAATGAGCACCTTCAAAATTCCTCCTCAGGTTAATCAAACTTCTGATGAAGTTTCATTTTTCAGGGTAGCTACTGGGCCCATACACATTGCTAACAATTCCTCTCGCATTTGTGCCCAACAAATGAAATTCTGCAGAGAGACTGAAGGTCGTAGAGAGGAAGTTGGTAAGGGAAACCTTCCTAGGATCCCATAGGATGGTCACTCTTCTAGCATGTCTTGCAACATCAAGCGCCATACTCTTGCACAGTTTCCATAGACTTCTGGCATTGGTTTCAAGTTGAAATCTAGAACACTTCGTTTCCTGTAGGAAGACTATAGTAGGATTCTCTTTCATGATCTTGTTTTTCAGAGTTTTATTTTTTTGAGGACCATTGGTCCCTCGAATATTCCAAGATAATATTTTCATCAAGCACTATATCTTACTGCAAGGAGAGCTTACTGAATGGTAGGGTATTGGTCAGAGTCTACCAGTCTCACCCCAATTTCCCCAATTCACTCCCTGTTCGACCTCCTACCTCGTTTCGACCCTCCTTCTTTAAACTTTCTTTTATTCTACTTTAGTTTTAAGGGTCTGATCCCCAGGCTAGGAATAGGTTTCGTTTTGAGAATTGATTCCTTCAAGAGTTGCAGTTGGTTGTCAGATATCAAGTGAACCTCCTTGTTCTTGGAGGCCTCTTCGATGCTATCAAGATCTAGGTCCCCTAGTTCCATTTCATCCAGTTCCTCTTCTCTACTTCAGGAGGGTTTTTTTTAGTATATTTGTTCATATTACTAATCCTTGTTACCATACCTACAGTTTCAACTTCTTTATGTTGTGTTTCAAGAGCCGATGATGGTGTTGGGGTCTCTAATAGGTCAGGATCCAAGGCAACAAAACTATTCGGCTTGATTTCCTTTTTGCTCAAATATGGTCCGTTGTGCTTCCTTCCCGTTCATTTCCTATTAGAATTTAATAAAACCTTTAGAATCACGGTTCTCTTGATATTTGTCACTAGGGAGCTCAGCTGGGAGGTTCAGATGACAATCCCAGGCCAGATGTCCATGGGTGTGACAACGCCGACATCAAAAAGGGATGTGCTCGTAATCCAGGGTTTGAAACCATTTTGAATCTTCCCAGGTCAGGGTGATCCCCTTCGGCAAGGTTTTGAAAATGTTCATATACACACAAAGGCAAGCATAAGAAACATACCTTCCTTGCTTAGTTAGGTCTGAGATCTTCACAAAATGTCCCAGAGCACCTCCGATGGCCTTCATAATTTTAGGATTCCAGTATTCAGTAGGTAATGAGTACAATCTAATCCATACTGGGGCTATTGATAGGTCCGCCTTGTCGGGATTAAAATGATCCTTCCAAATTCTGAAGTATAACCCGACTAAGTAATAGAAATAAGGTTGTCCCTCAAAGATACGATCCTTGTCTTCCACATTTAAGAATACCACTATAAAGAAACCTTTGGAGCCCAGTAATAGGTCGAAGTGACCTTTTGGTTTCCAAGTGGAGTTAATCCACCAGGTAAGAGCTTTCTCCAAAGGCCAGATACCAATAAATTTACCGATCAAGGCATGGTCCGTCATATGTTGTATTCGCTCCTTGACCAGTGTTGGGTTTACCGGAATAGCTGGAGTACTGAGAGATTTGGGGATACAAGACCCCTGACCCGATGTTCCTTGCACAACTACAGGGTTAGACATTAGAGGAGTGCATCCCTCTCCTCCATTTCCCTCCTCTTGAACCTTCAATGGAGAAACAGCCTACTACTGCACATTACCTTTCATTGGAGGAGGGGAAGGGCCCCTCCCATGTGATCTCACCATCCCGCTGAAGCTCAAGATGATCAATAGCGTGTAACCCCAGACCTTCGATTTGCAACAGAGCATCCATTAAGTCTTTTCACTTCTTGGAGCACTTTCATCAATCATCAATAATGATCCATTGCCGGAAACTACATGAATCATTTTGATTATAATTGTTTATGTTAGTATTACTCTTTTGTTGAAAAAAATGTTCAACCAAAATTTTCTGAACCATCATTTACATAGCCATATAAATATATCTTAGATTTTATTAAATAATTTACCAATATGTTTCAATATATTTATAAGTTGTTTATCTTAGAATGAAATGTTAAAATTTTTAAAATATTATCCCTTTATTTATAATTTCTACACCAGTAATGTTTTCCAATGTTTTGTAATTTAAAAAAAAAATATTTCCAATCCATTTATTAAGCATCTCCTGATTCATTTTCAAATGCATTCCACCTGCTGTCAACTTAAAAAATTGGCGGGTTATATGGTTTCCGTCAAATAAAAAATTAGCAGAAATATCCCAAAACCAACCATGGGGTTGAAGACAAGCAATGCACTCTAATATGTTAGCAAGTGCAAGCCTTCATCCGTGGGCATTCATGGTAATGTATATTCTTATGCTTACAAGAGGCACAAGGTTTTTATTGACAAGGGGGATAGCGTATTTTTAAACATCCATTCATTTTTTTAACAATATGGATTGCTACAGAGACCCTAGGTATGTGGATTTAGCTCTGGAGAGAAAATCCAACAAAGAAAGCTGCTAAAATCCCTTTTCAATTTTATTACAATTTTCTTCTCCCGTTAATGAAAGATAATTTTTTACTTTCCTTTCTTAAAATTAGCCCACAATTTTGGATAATTTGTTGAATGTTTTCAATAGGGTGCAAAAGTTGGTTCTTATTTCTCCAAGCCGTGCGAATACAATCTTAAAATGAAGGGGCCATTCTCAAGAAAACCACCGCTGGGCCATGAGCAAGTCGGAACAAACTCATTTGAATTTATTTAAACGAAATGAACAACACAATTATTGTACCAGGTGTAATAATATATCCCTTCTAGCGTGATGATCAAGACCTTTTTTATGTAATTTTGTTTTTAATAGGTAACCTTATTTATTATTTTCATTTTCTTTTCCATCATGCATCTACATAGCCATATCATGGTCTAGTCAATGTGCACTCTTTATTTAAAACTATAGTATAGATCCATATTAAACCCCGATCTATCAAGCACATGACAACATCTCTTAATACTGGGCTACAGAGCACCTGGCTCCTTAGGGATTGTGAATCACCCAATAATCACCGGGACCGAGAACTCTTAGTCACTAATTAACACTGGTGGGAAGGGGTGACATAATATATTACCTAGGAATAGCAACAAGGAAAGTAGAGGATCCATCTCTTAATACTGGGCTGCAGAGCACTTGGCTCCTTAGGAATTGTGAATCACTCAATAAACACCGGGACCGAGAATGCTTAGTCACTAATTAACACTGGTGGGAAGGGGTGACATAATAGATTACCTAGGAATAGCAACAAGGAAAGTAGAGGATCTGCTCTGTCTCTAGCAGAGGATGAAATAATAACAATTCTAGAAAAAAGGGAGCTCGAGATTGGAACTGAAAACTATGTATTAAGATATTAGAATGTGCATAGATACAAGACATGAGCCAGTTAAGACATTTGTATCCATACCAAGTGGTGGATCGGATCTAATGCTCCTGAACTTGAAGAAGAAGAAAGCATGTATGATCCATCCTTGAGAGCGACACAACTTCATAAGATTACTTCATTAGTTTAGGTTTATTCCTATCTTCACAAGTATGACCAGATTTGAACGTGAATCAACAACTTACCCAGGTTTGATGAGGGTGTTTTGAGGTACACAACAACCCTCTTCATCATCATCTCGCCAATATCTTCATTCTTGATTTTTGATTGATAGAAGTGATGTGTTTAGGGTTTTGTTCATGTCCATGGTACCACTGTTTATTTAGTTCATGGCCTCCAATAGTCCATCCATTGGAGATATAATAGCTTAATAGGTTCTTCGACAAATACAGTGATTTATGATTTATGGTTTTCCCCATCATGAATAGATGAGAAGAATACATTGCAGATGCCCCACCATAAGACCAAGAAAGTGACCCTGATATCACTATTAGGAGCCAAAACTTGGCATCTCATTTTTTTAAAGCTTACAATAGAAGTGCTAACAAAAGTGAACAACAAAACAAAACATGACAATGATAATCATAAAATCAACAAGAATAGATTCAACACTAATAGAATTGATCGTAGATTCTATAACACTAACAACAGAAGAAAAACCAACAGTAGCTACTAGTAACAACACCTAAATGCTCAAAATTATCGCCAGTGTCTGAAACTTTCTTAAGAAGGTATGGATGCGAAATTAGACCAAATATAAGGTAGTATGGGAATTTCTCTTGGACAAAATAGTCTCTTCTAGACTCCCTACAATAGCACACTTCATAAAAATAACCCTGCTCTAATCCTAAGAGCCTTTCTTATAGAAAAATTACATATTAGAGCAATCCTAAGAGCCTTTTTTATAGCCAATTCACATACAAGAGAATTCAAGAAAAAAAAGAAGTGATAATCCTCCATGATTGAAACTTATGAGGAGTTACTAAACTATAAATCTAGGGGATTTACAAAGGATCTCATGAGTGAGGGGCATTAATGTAGGAATGCATAACAATAACCATTAATGTGAACATGCATAATAGTAGCCATTAATGTAAGCATGCATAACAATAACCATTAACGTGAACATGCATAATAGTAGCCATTAATGTGAGCATGCATAACAATAACCATTAATGTGAACATGCATAATAGTAGCCATTAGTGTGAGCATGCATAACAATAACCATTAATGTGAACATGCATAATAATATCCATTAATGTGAGCATGCATAACAATAACCATTAATGTGATCATGCAATAGTGAGTCTAATCCTAAAATCAAAAGAAAGATGCTCCCACATAGTTAGTATAACTAATAAGGCATATTATTTCTAAACATTCTAACAATTGATTTTCATTTGTAGACATGAATAGGTCTAATAACATCGACTACCACTCTCATTCACATTCCTCGGATCCCCTTAACCAAAAAAACATCTCCAACATTGAGTTTCTTTCCAATTTGCAAGGCAAGATATTTTGAATTCAATGCACTTATTATACTAAATTTAGTAGATGTTAAATCCGTGACCTTGATAGCTTCCATAAATTGCAAACCAACAATCCCGAAACACCCATTTCTAGACAGAATTTAATAACATCTAGATGGGATTTTCTTCCAAATTTTCCAAGTTCTAGCATGTCTCCAAGAACAACCACTTTTCTTCCTTTGTATTCTATGGAATGAAGTAGTTCTAATGATGCAACCATGCTCACTGGATTTGCATTATAAGCATCATTGATGATCCTTATATTTTTTCACAATTTTCTATGTTTAATCTCATTTTAGTGGGCCTGAAGTTTGCCAAGGAATTACCAACTTGAGGAAGTGGAATCCCAAGTAAAATTGCAATAGAACATGTTGCACAGGCATTCATGGCTAGGTGTAGCCGAAGACTAGGAATCTCAAATACCATTCTTGAGCTAGAACTCTTACTATTTGTATCCCCATCTAACCCAGTGGATTCTCTCATTGAATTTCCTTTGCTTTCTTTTCCTAGCTATGGATTTATAGATAAGATAAGATAATTTTATTAATGTCCAATGAATGACCACAAAAGTAGGTCAATGGGACTAAAAGGATACAAACAGTATGAGTACAATGTGGGAGTGCAAATGAAACTCCTAAACAATGCTGGAGCTAAACCTAATATAGACTAAAATAAGAAAAGAAAGATACGAGCAGTGAGACATCCTCATAAACATGTATAAAGTTGTGATAAGGAACAATGATGTAGGAGAAGATAAAAAATGAGGTGGATGATATACAATGCTCTAATGTAACATGAACTGCACAACCTCCTTGTGTACTTTACGCAGCATTACTCACACATCACAACCAACCTTGCTTCCAAAGAGAACCTGTTAGTCATCCATATCAACAAAACATATGGCCTTCAAAAGGTTACCAACTGCAGGAACACAAAAATCTCAATGTGAATAACAGTAACTATCCAAAGGAATATTAGAGCACATGAAGTTCTATTAGAGGAAAGTGCGCAATTCACATTTTTATAGACTGACAATGAGAGGAGAATTTATATTTTGCTAGAAATCACAGAAAAGTTAAATAGAGCCTCAAAAAATTGAGGGTTGAAGATAACACAAGGAGAGAATGTCGAGGGGTGTCATAGAAAAGATATGGAGTAGGTTCTAAGGAGAGAGTGAGGCTGCAATGAGTGGAATCATAAACAACTAGTCCATCACTACTAAAAATTAGTTACCAGCTATTGCAGACCTCCCAAGCTTTGGTCAGAACACGGGTTCCTAATGAGTATGGAGTTACATTTCAGCATTGAGCTGATTTCAAGTTACATGTTACTCATAGAGGACTTTCGGGTTATGGGGCTTAGAAATCCAATTGGTTCATAGAATAAAAAACCCATAGAAACTGGAAGTTTTTTTATGTGTGAGTTGTGCAAGACTAATATAGTTCCAAAATTGAACCTGCATTAAAAAGTGGCTTGTAAGGTGCCATCTATGCATCTAAAAAATAATGGCAATGCCTAGAAAGAAATGTTTAAAGGATAAAATCAAGCAGGGACTGGAATATCGTGCTATTGAGGTGTTCAAGAAAATCTAGAAGCAAGAAATTTATAAATAATCCAATGAAAAAGGTTGTTGGAAAGGTCAAGTACACATGAAAATTATAGGATGACATTACTTGTGAGACAAAAATATTTGATGCAGGGGCATAAGAGTGAGTTGATCAAGAGATAAGGGTGCTAATGTTCTGGAAAATCAAAGCTGAGACAAGGGCCTAATGACCAATGATTGAGCTAGGGAAACAATACAACATCTCCAATTATGGATTCATGAGGAAAGAGGTTATGAATATAAATCAATGGTTCCTGTTGAATTTTTGGAGCCTTCCCCATCATCATGGAAAGGAAAGACACCCTATCAGCATACCAATGTATAGGGAAAAGTATAGATATAACATAGTTGACAAGGGAAAAACATACAAAAGCGAACAAGAAAGAATAATAATTCCCCACCAAAGTCAGAAGGATGTCACATTAAGGAGGGAATTGAGGATCAAAATTGATGATCTACAGAAGGTTCGAGGGAACTTATGTAGATAAAATAGTTTGGAGAAGGGAAAGGGAATACAACTAGAACAAAGAGCACTCAATAGAAATGCAAGGGAAAATAGGGAGATCCTAGAGGGAGCCGATGTAAGAAGGACAAACTTCAATAAGAAGTGGGAGGTGCACCATACCCAGCAACTCAAAAACCCCTTGAATAATGGGTGATAGAAGGGGTGCAGATTAGATAGTATGAAAACCCTCAATAGAATGAGGAGGAGATTCAGTTTTTCCATAGGATCGAGGCAACTCTCAAGGAAAGTGGTTAGTTTACAAGGTGACCTTGGAAATGCAATGGTGTGACAAGAAAATGCAAGAAGGAATGGGTCAAGATTTCTTGAATAATTTTGTGGATGAAAAATAAATACTTTTTGAGGGAATACTAGACCATACTAGGGGCATATGGATGATGACAGAGGGTATATTGAGAACAAGGAACAACAGGAGCAGCTCATAGAAAAACTGGAACTGCAGATTGGAATCATAGATGGTTCTAGTGGACCATGACAAGGTTGTACCATTTGTATCACATATCCTAGATCCATTCTCTTTTTACATCTATCTCTTGGGCCTACTCTCTCTATCTTCGAAGTTGGAATTTTGGGAATTAGATTAGATTCATACCTTATTGAATCTTGCTTTTCGTAGGAGTCACTCTAGTGCTCACACTTTGTACTGATATCACTTTGTACCCAAACACTGAACTTCTTTAGTGGTAATTCATTGGACATTAATAAAATTATCTCATCTTATCCTCCCTTGAAAGCTCTTCATTTTTCCAGTAAGTGAATATCCATTGCTTAAAATGCACGCAAGAGGAAAAGGAATTGACATAGCCATATAATTTCTTCTTGAATTTCACAACAAGTCATTGGTGCCCTCGTGGGAGAACCCTATATAAAATATGGATGTAGTTAAAATATCCCAATTTAGCTGATTTTGTTTGTCTAGATAACTGTCGTTTGTGGTATGTCATGGCCATGTTAAATTGCCAGATTGACCACCTTTCAGATTGATATTTATTTTTGAAGTTGGATTCTTTTGATAGGGGTTATTTTTTTTCACAAAATTTATGATTTGGAAAGAGTCATTCCCTGACATTGTTGGTGTACTGATCAAACACTGTTTATCTTGCAGACAGATATTGCTCAAAGGCATCCATTTACTTTTGTATTGAAGAACCTAGGATGCAAACCTGATTTGCGACTCTGGTAAGTGTCTTGGCTATAATGCAATTATTTTGATTTTAGATCATTTGTTAACACTCTATTTCACTAGTCTGATCTATTTTCTTGAATTTTTTATCTGAGTTGCAAAATGTGCGAGGATAATAGCACTAATATTTGATATGCTCATACATGTAGTAATACGTATGGAAATAGAAAGAGGAGGAGGGTAGTTAACACCAGTTCAACTTGAGGAGTACCAATATTGGTTAAAATCTATGATGAAGAGGTGGAGTGTGGTGATGGGGAGGCTACACTGATATTAAATCCTAGTAATGGGAAGAATCTTGGAATTTCTAACAAGGGTAAGAAGGATCATATGTTCATTGACGATGGCATATTTTCTATATTTAAATATGATGGTAGGTTCATTGTTTTGTGGAAATTTTAACATGTGCAACTTTTTGGTTTGTATTGATGCCTAAAATCATATTGGAATGTAGATTTTTTGAATATGGAACATAATTTGTTAGGGGGGGAAATGGTCATGTCAATAGTCAGTTTGTTCAATTTTGCACGTGTAATATCATGATAAAATATTGCACTAAACTAATTAATGGTTGGACTTATTTGTTGTTATAACACATATTTTTTCTAGTTAATCCTAAAGACATAACAGTTGTAAACTCAGTATGCTAAAAAGTTTGAAAGAACATTTTTCTTCTGGAAAAGGAGAATTTCAATGTACATTTTCATTTGAACTGGGAAAAATTCAATGATAATTTCAAACATATTGCAATGATAAATTTTGGTCCTCCTTGACTGAGGACATTCGTTCAAATGTTTTTTTATCTCTCATATATTCTACAATGTGGGTCTATAGATTGCTAAAATGTAGTCAACAAACAATACTAAATGACACAATCTTTTTAAAATGAAATGATGCCTCTTGGGTACAAATTTCAGAAGGTAATGGATAGATAAACTAGGCCTTACCCCAATATCCAATTGTTGATGATATATGTGACCAAATTTTAAGCACAAATGTGTTTCTTTTGTCACATATCATTTCCCCCTTTTTCAAAATATTGAGAGGCATGGTGATCTAATCCTTCTAATGGTTTAAAAATACCCTAAGAAGAATTATCCAATCCATATTAATATGCATTGAGTTTGAGAAGGAGAATTATTTGAATCAGTTTCCTCACATTTGACTATTCAGTACAATAATTCTTTCAGAACCAAAATATCTAGTCTTAGTGAGTTCTAACTTTTAGTTGATATTGAGAACATGTAGTCTTGGTCTTTGTTGTATATTGTCAAAATTTTAACATTGCAGGATAGCTAAGAAGGCATTTTTCTAAATTTATTTGGGAAGCTACAGCATTGTTGTTTACATATGTTTTATATAGACAATATATGGTTATATTTCCAAACAATCAATTTAAATGTGTTTATTATATGTTAGGGATCCAATTATTGTAATCTTGCTATGCAAACATGCTCCCTATCCATCCGGTACAAGTATGAGGGAGTTTGAATGATTATTGTTAATTTGTGGGCCTCTTCCTGACAAGTTGTTAAACATGCTTACCCCTTCTTCTTGAATACAAATAGTTATATATTTTAGAGGAATGAGTTATGATAAGTAGGAGGAATTAGCTTTATGGATTATTGTCTGCTGTGTCACATAGTTTTTTTTTTCTTTCTAAACTTTGTGGTGGATTTCTCTTGTTTCTTGTTGGTCATATGTTATTTGAAATTCTCTACGACTAGGTAATTTAGTTTTTTGACTATGAGAAACTTGGATGTAAGACTTACAATCCATTTGGTCTCAAGGAAGTACAAATTTAAAGAGAAATGTTCGCAGCAAAAATATGGCATCCTCCATAAGTTTATAGTGGCAAAGTACACATATTTCTTGTTTTTTGGGGAGGAATGTGATATTATAAGTAAGAGGATTTACCTTTGAGGAGTATTCTTTGTTGTGTAATGTGTTACATAGGTTTTTCTCCTTTTTCTAGAATTTGGGGTAGATCCTTACATAAGATTTATCTTGTTTACTATTGTTCATATGCTATTTCTTGTATTAGGTATTGGCTATGAGAAATTTGGGATATAAGATGTTGTCTTATTGAAATATATTTTGTAAAAGAAATGTTTGTTGCTACGACATATCATTATTTGTTAGTTTCCATTGGAAAAATACTTACTTTCAATTGGAGTTGAGTCCTTGGTAAAGATTCTAGATTAGAGTATGCCATTCTTATCAAATCCTTATGAAAGAGAAGTAGATAATCAAAGGTTAGACCTGATCTATTGGAGACTTTTTTTTATATTGAGAAAGTTAAATTGTTTTTGTCCTTTACAACTACTAGCTTTATGATGGAGGTAGATATCCTCAAGGGGATGTGCAGGTTTGAGTAGAACTATGACAATTTAAATTTAAAAAAATTAGTTTCCTTGAGGTTTGAGTGTGGAATGTAATATTTTGGGTTGTAAATTTTCTGTCATAGAACATAATGTGAAGTTTGAGTGAGTCTTACTTGGACCAAAATATTTTCCATGGAGATCTGCTTTATGAAGGCTTATTTTGAGACTGTAATTTGATCAAATATTGATTACTAAAATAGCTACTGAACGTTGAGTTTTGATTGATTACTTGCATCTTTTCAGTGTTATGGACTCTCATTGAGATAAGAAAGAAAGAGCATCTGTGGAAATATTTGGGAGGAATTCATTTAACTTTGTTAGAGGCTAAGATAATGGGTTTAGAAATATATGAGCAATGGATCTCTGACTAATTTGAGTTGCTTTTACTGTTTAAGTGATACAAGTTCTTACCCATATACAAAGGAAAGGATATATATGGAAGGATTCTCAAAAGATCGAGATACTTAAAGGAGTTGTTGATCCATGAAAATACCTATATGCAACTTTGGAGCATATATTGTGTGATGGATTCAATGGTGATCCAAGTAGGGAGAATACCTTAGATGTGATTCTATTTTATAGAATATTTTTACATCATATCTAGTTGTTATTGGCAAGGGGTTTTATATTAGGAATCAATTGAATTATGATAGCAAGTTGTTCTTTAGGATCAACTCCATTGTATATCATTGTATAAAATTTGATGTGGCATTAGTGTGGGAAATCCTGTGGGCCTATGGTTGGATGGAAAATATGTCCCATGGAAATTGGTTTCATAGGTTGTCTCCGTTGAAAGTTAAAGTAATATAGTTGTGGGTTGTTTGCATTTTGTACATTTTTTCATCTCATGTCAGGGTGTCATTTGTATGTCCCTTCTTTAGTCAGCTATTTTTGTTGGTTGTTGGCACTAGTCCCTTTGACCTATTTTGGTCTTTAGTGTACAGTAATATAACATTAAAATTTTGCCCCAATAAATTTTCTTTCTATTTAGAAAGGACTGATATAAGTCCAGTACAACAGATTGTTGGTGCATATGTATATAATAAGAAACCACATCAAGATTGGGATTTCTCTCAATGTTTTGTTAGTTAGAAGTGGTATGACGAAATTCTATGCTACAGGGAAGAAAAACAATTGCATATTTATTTTGGAGCCTCCTTTGACCATGATGTGCAATTATAGTTGGGTTTATGGAGATTTTTCCAACAACAAGGAATATCTATTTCTAGATCTCATGTATTAACAAAAAATAATAAATATTCTGACATATTTTTATCATTATCTGGTTGTGTTTCTAATTCCTTTCTTATCCATGCTCCGGGTACAGGAACATGTGAGATCCCATTGAAGCCTGGATGGAATTTTTTTGCAATAATGTAGATTTGCATAAGCATCAGGGAGTATATTTGTTGCTTGGAAGTGTAAGGTTTTAAGTTCCACCTTCGCTTGTGTTGTGGCCACAACATCCTCCCTACTTTTCTATTTCAATAAATGGAAAAGCAAGCCCCCCCCTAAACTAAATTTTTGGCATCATGAGTAAGTTGAATGAAATATTCTTGTCGGATTGTTTGTTGTTTCCTTCTCGATGATCTTTATAAATTGTCATCGTCTTTCTTGAACAAGCCACCCAAACTACCCATCTGATTTATTTACCTCCTACCCACAACATGCTTTGATGCAACTGGTTGAAATGACAATTTCCTAATCATGTACTATGCACGTGCGCCTCCCATTTGCAATCCTTATCCATTGTTACCCAATCTTTTCATAAATATCACCCACCAAATTACATGGAAATAGTCAAGCCAAGACTCAGCCGCTCTATGTCGTGATCTGTCGATTTATCTTTAGAGTCAGTCGTATTCTTGAAAAGGTTGTTTTAGTAATAATTGAGTCCTTCCATGAGGAAATCAATGTGCTTTGCAGCTTCATTCAAGTTACGACCAGAACTTAGTCGTGGTGGATTTCCCTCAGATTAAGACTCTCTATTAGTTAGTGTAATATCTATGCAATATTTGTAACCCATTGGATGACTTAGAGCCACTTCTGAGAGAGGCTTGACCTTTCACTTGTTGTTGGGTGTAAGGTGCGCCTGGTGATCAAATGGGATGGTTCGATGATTGAAAATATTTTGAACAGTGATATTTCGTGTCAACCTCTACTAATGGACTTAAATCCTTTATAAAACCGTAGTTGGGGAATTTGATGAAAGTAATTTTGGAGGTGCCATCTACGAGAATTGGGCCTCAACTTTCATTAAAAATGTCATCTACATGTGATTTTGGTGTTTTGTGAAAAAGAAAATTTGGGCAGAGAACCCAACCATCTTCAATGAGCTCACCATTATGAATCCAGCGCAACTCACAAAATTTGATTCCGATCCCCAAAAGTGCAAAAACGCCTGTGTTGACTTCTCAACAAACCTAGCCCTCGATACACAATGTTTAAAAGACTAACCCTTTAACAAATAAACTTATTAGAATGTTGAGTTTTTTGAGCTAGGGTTTTCAGAAACCTCTGAAGGAAAAAGGACTGACGATGATCATGGCTACATATGTGGGGGGAGGAAATCCACCCCCCCTTGGCATCCCGCTTGATAGGTTTCAGGTTGGAGAGATCCCGATCTAGCTTGAAGGAATGGGTGGTATGGGAAAAGGTTCACAAGATTCAGGGTCTGCAGATCCCATTGTAGGTAGGAATATTGGACAGTGCATACCCAAAGCAGCTTCAATTCCATCAATGAAGATCAGATCCAGCAAGTTAAAGGAACAAATCCAATATATGCAGGATCATGCACTCATCGGTAAGTTTATGGGGATGCTGGATTCGAAAAAATCCCTAATCTGGTTGATTAATTCCACATGGAAACCAAAAGGGCATTATGACCTCAAACTGGGGTCCAAGGGTTTCTTTACGATCTCTTTCCTCAACTTGGAAGGCAGAAACAAAGTTTTAGATGGGGCCCCCTATTTTTTCTACTCTGCGGGCCTCTTCTTGAGACCTTGGAAAGAAAAGTTCTACTCTGAGAAGGAGGATATGTGGGTTGCTCTTGTTTGGATCAGGCTTTATTCACTCCCAAGTGAATATTGGGATGCTAAAATCTTCGAAGACATTGGGAACAAACTTGGATCCTTTGTTAAAATTTCATAGCAAACTAAATCTCAACGGTACACAGCTTATGCTCGGATCTGTGTGTACATGGATCTCTCTAAAGAGTTACCAAAGCAATCAAGATGTCATGGGAGGATGAGGACTGGGTTCAACCCCTGGACTACGAGCAAGTCTCATTCAGATTCCATTGGTGCTATGAACATGGACACTTATTTAGATATTGCCCCATGAATAACCCTAAACCCTCTCCTAGAGTTTAAGAGGAAAGCAAAGATCAAGGGTTTTCTAGGGTTTCAAACCACAAGCAAGGTGGGAGAAAACATGAAATTATGGATGGATCGAAGAAGATTTTGACCTCTAATCAATTTGATGCACTTAGAGAACAATCGGAGGGCATTGCTTCTATCCCGGCCAAGAGCAGAAAGACATGAGTAATCAAGAAAAGGAGACTAAATGCCCCCAGGCGTGTAATTCCAAGGCAGTGGAAACCCCAAATGAATATCTTGGAGGGGATACTGGTGAAGACACGGAAGATATGGGCATTGGCGATCTGGATCTGGAGGGAATTGAACAAGCCTGTGAGGATGTCAAGAAAGGGTATGTCCCACAAGAGCAATTTGTCCTCCTGAAAGAGGCTATCATAAGGGCTCGGGAGTCTAATCTCCTTGGCATTAGTCTAGGATCTTTGAAAGACTATAAGAGGAAACATGAAGAGAACATTAAGAATCCAGGACGAAAATCCAACCAGCAATGAATTGTTGTGGTAGGAATGAAGCTGGCGGAATCAGGTCAGTACCCTACGATAAGGGCTACTTTAGGTTTACAACTTTAGTTTTTGTAATGAATATTGTTTCCTGGAACATCAAGGGTCTTAACAGCCCACAGAAAGTTAAAGTCCTTCGAAAAAATATTAGGATGAAAAATCAAGCCATTGTGTTTCTTCAAGAAACAAAATGATTGTCAATTCAACTGTAAGAGCGATGTAAAAAAATATGGAAAAATAGAGAGGCCATGGGAATTGATGCCAGAGGTTTGGCAGGAGGGTTGGGTATTCTATGGGACCCCTGTAAATTTAATTTGATGAGATTCCATGGGAATCACTGGTACCTCTCTGCTGAATTTTGGGTTATTGGCTTCCAAGTTTCTGGTCTTTTAACCAATGTCTATGGCCCCCATACCCCCCTGGAGAAAAATGCCTTTGTTGGCTCCCTGAGACGTATTGGGGATGGAGTGGGGAATCAACATTGGATTCTGAGAGGTGAATTCAACCTTATCACTTCCTTAGAGGAAAAGAGGGGAGGAAGACGTCGTCTCGAGGATGAATGTGCCCATTTTAGGGATTCTATTGATTCCCTCAAACTTGTTGATGTTATCCCGGGGGAAGGGAGATTTACATGGAATAATAAAAGGAAAGGGGACTGCCATATTGCTTCTCGTCTAGACCGGTTCCTGGTTTCTGAGTCAATTATGGAATCCAGAAGTGAAGTCGCAACCTCCATTCTTCTAGCGTATGGGTCAGATCATTGGGTAGTTGAACTTTGGTGGAGTGGGTTGAGATCTCAATTTAAAAAACCTTTCCGTTTTGAATTGTTCTAGATGGGTCATCCTGATTTCAAGGGGAAGGTTACACAATGGTGGGAAGAGCTCATCTCAGGAGAGGGCCACAGTATGTACAAGTTCCAATAGAAATTGAAGGCGCTCAAGGAGAAAATAAAGAAGTGGAACAAGGAAGAGTTTGGGAATGTCATTGAGGACAAAGAATCCTTAGAATCTAGACTGGAGGGCATCCAGAGAAGGGGCATGTACTCAGGATACACCTCCGAGTTACAGAGTGAGGAAACCATTGTTTATAACAAACTGCTAGAAAGGGAGCGCCAGGAGGAAATTCTATGGCATCAAAAGGCCATAATTAATTGGCTCCAAGATGGTGAAAGGAATGCTAAATTCTTCCACCACTCAATACTCCAGAACATAATGGAGAACATAATCCTAAAGCTAAAAAATATGGAGGGAGAAAGGCTAGAAACTAGAGAGGAGCCGCATTAGAGAGATTTTGAGGTAAAAAAATGGCCTCCTAAGAGATGTACTAAAAAAGTATGAGATATATTAAAATATTATGAGTTAGAGGTTTATGGGGTAGGTATATATGACAAGTCACCTCCTACACTATTTTCTATGCACAATATAAATAACCATGGTTGAGTTAGTTTTCAAAATTCACTAGAAATAAAATTAATAAAATAACTCTACATTGATGTGACTAAGATTTATTGTAAATTCCCAAAATATTATTGTCCTTTAGCATTTATTTGTCTTGAACTTGCAAATGAAATTAAATAATAAAAACATTTTTAAGAGCTATTTTTTTAATTTATGTTGACCTTTTATATTTAGTACTTTTCTCATCAATTTAATATAATGTGATTTAATTGAAAATTTATTTACATGTAAAATGTTAATAATATTATTATAAACAACATTGCATTATTATTATTATTCTTTATTCATTAAATCTTTATTGGTAAATTAATATCAAAATCATAATATCAATTTATATATATATGTGTGTGTGTATGCTTATAAATTAGTTTGGAATTATAATATTAAATAAAATGGATTGAATATATAATTAAAATATAAAAATATGAAAACGACAAAAGTATTATTTTATAAAAAAATGTGAAAGGAATATATATATATATATATATATATATATATATATATATATTAGCTTGACATTATGATATTAAATAGAATGGAGTGAATATATAATTTAAAATTAAAAACATGAAAATGACAATATATTATTTTATAAAAAAATGTGAAAGGACCTTCTTTATGAATTATGAGTACTTTACTTGAAAATGACAATAATATTATTTTATGAGAAAGTGTGAAAAGATATTCATTATGAGTACTTTACTTTATGAATTAAAAGTACTTATACCACTACCTTGGTTAACTATGGGTTTTCATCCACCATTGAAAATTTGACAAATAAGCATTCTTAACTCATGGAATGCCACCTCAACCATGGGGGATGATGTCATCTACTAGAATGTGATTAGTTGATTTTTATAGTACATTTTCTTTGTTTTGAGGCCCATTTTTTACCTCAAAACTTCTCTAATATGATAGTGGGTGAGCTCAGAAATTTCTTTCAAGATATAATGATTGAAACTACTCTTGACAGAAGAAGACATATTGAGATGATTACCCAAAACATTCATGCTCTTGTTTCGCAAGAGAAAAATGATCTCCTAATGAGGCCAATATCTATGACTGAAGTTGAAGAAGCAGTGCAACAAATGGAGGATGGGAAAGCCCTTGGTCCTAATGGCTTCACCACCAATTTCTTCCATTATTTCTAGGATCTCATCAAGGTGGAAGTTTGTCAAATTGTGGAATCTTCCAGGTGCTCAGGGAAAATACTTCCTGCGTTCAATGCCACCTTTCTGGCCCTCATCCCTAAGTGTGAAGGGGTGGAATCCCCTGACAAATTTCGCCCTATCGCTCTCTGCAATGTGATTTATAAAATTGTAACAAAAGTGATAGCAAATCGCTTAAAAACTATCCTCCCCTCTCTCATCTCTCCTGAGCAATCAGGATTTGTTGAAGGGCAGAAAATCATGGATGGGAGTATCCTTGTTCATGAGGTGCTTCACTCCCTCAAAAATGAAAAAATACCGGGCATGATGCTAAAACTTGATATCGCTAAAGCGTATGACAAGTTAAACTAGAAATTCATGAAGGCCATGCTGCAAGCATTTGGTTTTTCGGCTGACTCGATTAGATGGATTCTGAACCTAATTTCAACAACCTTCTCTTCCATTTTGCTTAATGGTGTTCCTACTGGCCTTCTCAAACCTTCCAGGGGGATCCGTCAATGGGACCCTCTTTCTCCCTTCCTCTTCATTATTATGGCTGAAGAGCTAGGAAGAAGAATCAAGGCTATGCAAGGCAATCATGATCTGCAAGGGATCATTATTCACCCTAGAGCGGAGTGTCAGACTCATCAGTAGTTTGTGGATGATACCATGTTAATGGGGCACCCCTCTTTCCACCAAGCCAGGAAAATTCGTTCATGCCTCACAAAATTTGGAAAAGCTTATGGTATTGAGGTTAATGAACAAAAATCTCAGGTTTTTTTTTCAACACCCCCAAGACCACGAGAAGAAATATGTGTCGTATTTTGGGCTTCCAGGAGAGCTCCCTTCCGTCCAAATACTTGGGTTCCCCTTTGGTCGATTCCATGGCTCGTCAGGGCTCATGAAAGAACTACTTGACAAAATGAGGAAAAAATTATGAAATTGGACTCTTTGCCCCCTGAATTTCACTAGTCGTCTGGTCCTAGTTAAAGTAGTTTTGCAAGCTATGCATATATATATGTTTTCGGCCATGACTGCACCCAAATCCGTTCTGAGGGAAATAAGAAACGTTCAGCGTAAATTCTTATGGAGTGGCCTGGGGGATCACCAAAAATGGGCCCTGGTCAAATGGGAAGTGATAGGCTCCCCCAAGGAGCAAGGTGGTCTTAATCTCCATGACCCTGAGCAAGTCAATTATCTTTCTAGGGCTAAACTATGGTGGCGATGGATTTCTCACGACCAGGAGCCCTGGGCTAAACTATGGCATGCTAAATATGCGGATGGTTGGGAGAAAAGTAACCTGATCTGTTTCTCTAAGACTACTCCAGGATCCCATATATGGAAGATGGCCAATCAAGGTAGGAACCTTGTCCAGGATAACAAATTCTGGGAAATCAGAAATGGTCGACAAGCTAAGGCCTGGGATGACTCCTGGAAACAATTAACCCCCATGGCTAGTAGTGTTGATGCTCCCCATGTCATTCAGGAGTGCATTAATAATAACAAAGTTCTGGTCCAAGATCTCTGGGATGCAACAGCCCCGGAACAAGAATTTAGGGTTTGGGTGGCTCGCGACTGGTGGGAACCTTTTGGCCTTGAAGAGGAATTAAACAGGTCGATTGAAGCTTTGAACAACCACAGAATCAAAGTCCACATAGGGGAGGATAAATTACGTTGGGGCTTTGAACCTAAAGGTAATTTATATATCAAAGAAGCCTACGACATATGGATGGGATTCAATAATCAGGCTCCAATGCTGAAATGGAAGAAATTGTGGGATGCTAACCCGTGGCCTAAAATATCAATTTTCATTTGGTTGGTAATAAAACAACGCATTTTAACCAGTGATAATTTATAGAAGAGAGGTTTGAGAGGTCCTTACCAGTGTGTCATGTGTAGTATGGCAGAGGAAACCATGCACCACCTTTTTGATTCGTGTTCGTTCGCTTCTTGCCTGTGGGATCGTGGGGCGATGGCTTTCAGAAGGTCTAATAGAATTCGCGACAATCCTGTCCAAACTATCTGTGAATGGACCAAGGCTCCATTCCAAAACCTTGTGGTTAACTGTCTCTGGCAAATATTTCCATACTTTCTAACATGGGAAGTCTAAAAGGAATGCAACTCTAGAATCTTCAGACAAATTTCCAATTCAGAGGAAAGAGTATGGACTTCCATTCGCACCAAGATGATTGAAACTATCAAACTACAAGCTTGGAATAATATTGACTGGGAGGCCAGTGAAGCTCAATATTTAATCCTGTGCACCTAGAGTATCTCTGGTATGCTTCCCTATCTTAGAAAACCAAAGGGTCCATCTATGGTCTATGCTAGCCCTGAGGTCTGGTCTCCCCCCCTTCCTAGCTTTTTTAAACTCAATTTTGATGGAGCATCGAAAGGTGTAACATCTCTCTTTTACCCTATTTTCTGTATTAATAAATGTAAATTGTATACTGGGTTATGGTGAGGAGCTCAAGGACAAGGCCCCACCAGTAAACTTGGTGATTAGTGTTATTTACTTCCTAAATTGTAAAGTGTTAAATAGACTGAGGATACTGCGGCTAAGACACAACTTAACGACAAGGAAAAGACCCACTATGTGGGGAAACAGGTAAATGTCATGACTAGCCATTAACAACGTAACCTTAGTTTCGTCAAGAATTGAGGAAAGTCAAGGTAATTACTTGTTTACCATCAGGGTAACTATAATCATCCAAGGCCAAGGACCATAGCTACTCACCGCAAATTTTTTTGTTGTCTTTAGGACATATCCTTAAGCATAAAAGTATCCATGTTTAAATAACCTTTTTAGACCCCTCTACACTTGTAGTATCCTAGCATCGACAAAAGAGTCAAGTAAGAGAATAAGTCAAAAATCCTTCTCACTCTATGCCGAGAATAAGGAAGGAGGATGATTTAGTTACTAGAGAGAGTAAGTGTGAGATGTATATTTACATATATAAGTTATGGGAGATTCACAAATATAATATATATATATATATATATATATATATATATATATATACATTGTCGAGGGAGCATTCAAAATTATAATATATATATATGGTGTGGGATATTCACAAACAATATATATATATATATATTGTCAAGGTTTTCGATATATTACTTGTCACCAAGAATGATTGTGGTTACTTGATTGAAGGGACCATAATGTAGATACTTTTTATAATAATCATATTAAGGTAAAGGTAACGAATAAATAAAAGAGATTCTTATAACTTATAGTGGGTTGCTATCTACACAGTCGCATCAATCGGAGAAGTAATTTTATTATTGAATTGTTCTAGAAGGCATTAAGCTTATAAACATTAGTATCTTATTCAATGGTTACGCATAAATGATTTTTATGCATCTTGATTTATGTTAATCATCATAGAGAGAAATATTCTTCTTTTAAATAAGAAATTCAACTTTTATAGTTGGAGGGTCAGTTAGAAGACAAACGCATAGCAGGGTAGATATCTCCGGGTATTGTCCCCATGACTGGAGGAAACATCGACTTATAGGGCTGCCATTTGTCGCCTCCAGTGGATAGTTGTAACTCCCCAAAGCCACCATCTATCTCGAGGAGAGCCCGATCGGATATTTTAAGAAGACCAAGTTCGTTACAAAGTGGGGGGAAATTTCTATCCAGGGAATGGATTGCTTAGTTTAGTCTTTTTCCTTTTCGTGTGGGGAATGGTGAGGAGAGACAAGGAGGTGGGTGTTCTTTCCTGGACCTCTGGTTGTTGTTTGATTTGATCTCCAAAGGAGAAGGGCATTGGAGGCTTGACCTCTATTGGACGAGGAGGGTGTTTCGGCCTTGACCTCTGTGTAACGTTTTATTCAATCTCTAGAAGAGAGGTAGGTCGTTTCTTCCTTGACTAGTTAAACAACTGTTTGTATTTTGATGTTACCCCGAAATTGGTAAGTTAATATTTTGATCTCTCTGTGAGGGGTAATGATTCCTTTGATTTCTTTTAAAGGTTTGTGGCTCAGCTTATTTTTGCTTTATTTGCTGCTTGCATTCCTATTTATATTTTTTACACTCTATTCGCTGGATAGAGCCAAATATGCATATGATGGGAATGCTTTATGGAATTTTATTTTGAGTACCGATCTATACATTGTTTGACGGGGTTTTATTTGAATAGAAATCTAAGCATTGTTTGATAGAATTTTTCCCTATAGCGATCTATGTATGGTTTGGAAAAGTTCGTATTTTTTAGATCCGACATAAGTTAGGGGATCTACTCTTTAGAGGAAAGAAGCCAAGAAGAAAGCCATGCCCCTCTGTTGAAGAGCTTGATCGCTGGGTTTGATTCCTGTGGATCTCTATTAAATGGTTGTGATTCTGCTTATTTTTGCTTTAGATGCTGCTTTCCTGAATCCTATTTGAATGCTTCATAGAATTCTATTTTTGAGGATCGATATGTGCCTTGGTTAAGGAGATGGTCACTGTACCTATACCATGGATTCCTACGATTTATTGTATCGTGGGTTGTATTCTGCCCAAGCTTTGTTTGCGATATAGCGTTTGATCTTTGGATCTCTGTACGCTGCCAAAATGAGTGGACTCTTGTTGAAAGCTTTGTACTGTGCATGCCGCCACAATTGCGTAGTTCCTTGATTGAAATTCCTATAGGAGTATTCCATGAGGACGGAGTTTGAAACAAAACCATGTAGTTTAGATCTAACCGCCCTTAAGACAGAGTTTGGAAAACTCAGTAGTTTTACGACAGGATGACAGAGTTTGAAACAAGTCTGTAGTCTTCCTATTCACACCCATGATAGCAGAGTCATTTGTGTGTTGTTGTTTATCACTCTGCTTTTTACCAAAAGAGGAACGCTACAACTATCTTAGTTCCTGTTGATTTAAGTGCATAATACATATATATGTTTACTCTTCCCTTCGAAAGGAGAAAACGATACAACCTTCGTAGTTCGTTGTTTATATTTTTGTAATTACTGTCATAGTGAAATTGGGAGAGTGTCGAGTGAAGGTTGATAAATAACTTAATTTCAGTTATTATATATAGACTCATTTCTCTGCCCTGTGAATCTAGAGAGCACCTGGAAAGGGATAGTTAAATATCCAGATCTCATTTATTGTTTTGTTACATATTATAGGTTGTACACAGGTATGCTGTTCATATATCTGTGATTACTCGTGTATGTATTGTTGTCTACTGTGCAGAGAATGGAATATTTAATCCTATAAAACTCTGGATTGTTTTAGTGAGTTGTTTGTGTTCAACATAGGAGAGTTTCCAGTAACACTTCCGGAATCGACTTTGGTTGTTGATTATGCTCTCCCTATAAGAAGAGAGACTTGAGAAAGTGGAAGTAAGTATTACAACATTTGTGTAAAAGACTGTACTCCCTTTATTGGATAAATAATATATGTTGTCACATGTCCTTGTGGATGTAGCCCAGAGTTTTGGGTGAACCACCTATATCGGTCTCCATCTTATTTGCGTCTCATGCGATTTTATTCTTCTTGATATATGTCTTATGTGATTTTATTCTTCTGTATATAGATGATCTCAAATGGTGAAGGATTTCATTCAAGTTAGTAATTTTCAAATGTGAACTAATATGAATATGTTAGATAAAGCATGTGACTTCTATGGTTATCAGTTACCTGGAGAAATTTACTATGGATAGGAATGGAGTACAACATAATGTTTTCCATTTTAAGTGTATAAGTGTCCTAAGTAAAAATAAAAGAAGTTGTTTAATTGTTGTCATAACACATAGATGATTTGAAGTGGAAAATGTTAGATTTATTGCCTACGATCTTACGTAAGTAAGCAAGTTTGAGTTGATGATATTGTTTAGAATTGCAAATGACACTTATAGAATAATTAATCAAGTATTCCTTATAGAGAATGCACATCAATGGAGGCAGTGTGGTTATTATTCCTTTGTATTCTAAGTCCTAAGGTGCAAACCAAGGTAATGTATGGAATTTAAGAATTACATAGTGAACTGAAAATGAAGTAGCGTATCTCATATGAAGTCTTTGAAGTCAATAATCATTATGAGAAAATTTTCAGGAAAATTCACTAAAGTACTAACGGGGTAATATGGGTTTGTTATAGTATGTTACATATGGTATCAGAGCACAGGTTGCAAACACCCGGGCTTATTTGGGCTCAGCCGGAGGAAGCAAATATAAGATAGTAAAACTGGAAAAGGGACTCCATCTAGGAGACGCTGCTGAAAAATTCATTTCGAGGATCGGCAAGAAGTAACCAACAAATCGTTGTGAATTCACAAGTGAGTATGTCCCATTCCTGAAGCATTTTAACTATCCATGTATGAGCATTGTATATGTTCCGCTATGTATCGAATGCTCTTTTATTGGAAAATATTAGTCAATGAATTTTCCTCATAGTTCGTTGAATGACAATAAAGTACCCTTAAAAATTATTAAAGAAGTTAGTGTTAAGGCGCTATGAGACAAGTTCTTGAAAGGTGGAAAGACATCCTAGTCATGAATGTAGAAAGTGAAATACTATAGAAAATTCTGTAAAAAAAATGCACGCTACAAGAGTAGCCAGCGTGAATAAGTAACTGATTGATGTAATTAAATATTTTGTTAGTTGTGAAAGAAGCATAGTTGTTTTGTTTTGATCCTTAATACAGATAGTACCTTACATAGATATCAACTAGGAATTATGGGTTTGTTGTATCTGCTAAACTAATATTCCACAAGAAGTATAGCCTTGCTAAGGTATCTAGATTTCTTTTAAGTAAAGGAGTTAACTTTAGATTGATTTACTTGGACATATTACTGGTGTGAGGTTTTCTATGACTCGGAAATTGTCCTTTTTACCACATAGGTTGATAAAGCATAAGAAATACCATTCGATGATCTAACATCCAAGAAGGATATTATACAAACAAGAGATGGTTAGAAGAGCTGAGTAGAAATAGTTATGCAATACATACGACAGGATAAAGTATTAGCTTATAATACCACCAATTATTTTGACAATTACAACCCGTATTCTTCTAAAAAGACTATGCTCCTCTTGGATAAAACCAAAGGGAAAAAGGGTTAGGTGAGCAGTTTCATAACTAATAAATGGAGACGTATGGGTTTTTCTAATGAAAAGATTTAAACCTTATCACAATGATAAAAAAAAAGATGTACTTTTCTTGTCCCAAAATTTATTGTAAATTACTTGTTTTACAAATACTAGAATTTAACCTGTTAGGTTGACAAAAGAAGTAAAGTATAGTCTAAACAATTACTACTTTGAGAATGATTTTTACGTGTACATCCACAAATGAATATTCTTCGTTATTATACTTTTATCTGCAGATGTCAAGTATAAGGGAGAATAATTTTCATTGGGTATGTGATTGTATGGGACAAGTGATACTAATGTGTGACTTAGGAGCACGCTTATACCCTTACCTAAAGATTCAACGAAAGAATAATAATCACAATTATTTAAAAGCCTACATGTGTATCCCAAGTTGTTAATGAGATGCATATGATGAAAATATATGATTTCATTTTATACAGGGACTTTTACTAAGCATGATAGGGATACTAGGAGTGGTTGATATAAAAGTTATACTTTTATGTGATCAAGAATTATGATGACTTACTGTTCATGAACAAGTACATGTTTTGTAAGAGCGATTATTTTGTCAAGAGGTAAATTATGGTTAAATCATGTTATTCACATAATGACTGCATAGATATAATTTATGCCAAATGAATATGTTTGTGGTATGAATAAAAGTGTTCCTGGAACCGACATGAAATGGTAATACAGGCTAGTCGGATGCTTTAAACCTATGACGTCTTTATGTTGCCACAAGAAATGGCTGTGTTATATTTGCATTATGAATTAAGGAAAAATTCAATGTCATGGAATTCCCATGATAGATCAGGTGTAATCTTTAAAAACAGTAAATGATGTATAAACGTTTATGAATCCAGGAAAATTGATGATTGGACTTATGTGTTTTTGTTCTTAAGATTTATCCGACTAATACTCGGAAATTGTTGTCGAGCAAATTTTATTTCCACGGATATATATATTCATGTGATATTTAGTGTAATACTAATATGTGATGATACAAGTAAACTGGTACCTCGGCATATGAGGGTCTTATAATAAGGAGATCTGCGATTGCCCTTACAAAGGTATATGGCTATCTTTATAAGGTATGCGAGTATGTTTTTAGACAATTGGTTATTCCTATATGATGTTAGTGTATACAAAGAAAACTTGTATAACTAAAATAGGAATTGTGTTTGATATGATGAAATCTAACATTCGAGGTTAAGTGATCATAATGTCCATGGATCATCATAAGAAGAATGTTATTTCGTGTTCAAGGCATTATGTAATCCTAGTAATTAAGCTAGTTATGCTTAGTAAGAAATGAATGTTTATTTTAGATGATCAAGTATGGATATTGTAGTATGAAGGATGATTTTCTTATTTTTATGCGTAGGAAAAAGACCTTACAATATTTTATTTTGTTATATAAAGTGTTACTAACGAGTGAATTTAGCAGATGGTCAAAACTTTGTGGAACTTGTTGAAATACAAGAGCGTAATATGTTATGCATGGTAAAATAAGGGGGTGAGGAGGTAAGATCCACACCACAACTTTTATGGTTGATTGTTATTGAATAAAGAACTAGACCAAAAATTGGTCAAAGTAACCGTATGGTTACAAGATGTAATAAGACAAAACAATGACTTCAAGCATCCAAGAGTGGGATATAAGATTGAATGTTAACTGCAAGAGAATCAAAACGAATATAAGAGTGCATTAATGGCACTGGAAAAACTCCCTTGAAATCAGGAAGTTGATAGCCACCAGGATTCTTGAGGGAATCGATTGACTATAAAGACCTAGGAAAACTATAAAGAGGATGCATATGTGGGAGGCAGGACGCTGCTTAGTATGCATGAGAGAAATGTTTGCTGCATGAACACTAAGGTGTTAGGAAAGACATGAGAGAAATGTTTGCTACGTGAGCACTAAGGTTTTAGGAAAGACATGAGAGAAATGATTGCTACGTGAGCACTAGGGTGTTAGGCAAGACATGAGAGAAATGCTTGTTGCATGAGCACTAAGGTGTTAGGAAAGACATGAGAGAAATGATTGCTGCGTGAGCACTGAGGTGTTAGGCAAGAATTTCCTGGATCAAGTGAATGATATGTTTTGATTAAGTTAACAGTCAACATTCTTGGAGTGTTGGATTTATGTGTGCCTGTGATAATAAAAACACAAACAATGGCTAAAGGATATTCCATGAATGGCAAATGATTATTTTGCATTAAAAGGTTCATTGTTATGTTTCTGAGTTTGATTATGGAATTGATGATAAAATTTTACGGTTTCCTTACATTTTGGTTTTGTAGTCGAAAATACAGTTGTGATTGATAATGACTTGCGGGGAATTCATGAAGGTCTGAAGAAGGTCAAAATAGAAATGACAAAGTAGGCAAAGGATAACTCCAGAAGAGAAGACGAACTGCTGAAAAGTATGAACACCGAGGACGGTGTTAGTTTTAAGGGGAGGAGGATTTAACATCCCTCTTTTACCCTATTTTCTATAATAAGAAATGTAAATTGTATACTAGTTTATGGTGAGGAGCTCAAGGACAAGGCCCCACTAGTAAACTTGGTGATTAGTGTTATTTAATTCCTAAATTGTAAAGTGCTAAATAGACTAAGGAGACTGCGGCTAAGACACAACTTAACGATAGGGAAAATACCCACTAGGTGGGGAAAGAGGTAAATGTCATGACTAGCCATTAACAACGTAACCTTAGTTCCATCAAGAATTAAGGAAAGTCAGGGGAATTACTTGTTTACCATCAGGGTAACTATCATCATCCAAGGCCAAGGACCATAACTACTCACCGCAAATTGTTTTGTTGTCTTTAGGACATATCCTTAAGTAGAAAAGTATCCATGTATAAATAACATTTTTAGACCCCTCTACACTTGTAGTATCCTAGCATCGACAAAAGAGGCAAGTAAGAGAATAAGTAAAAAATCCTTCTCATTTTATGCCGAGAATAAGGAAGGAGGATGATTTAGTTGCTAGAAAGAGTGGGTGTGAGAGGTATATTTACATATATAAGTTATGGGAGATTCACAAAGATAATATATATATATATATATATATATATATATATATATATATATATATATATTATACATTGTCGAGGGGGCATTCACAATTATAATATATATATATGATGTGGGAGATTCACAAAGAAAATATAATATATATATATATATATTGTCAAGGGGGACATTCACAATTGAATAGTTGATACTCTCACTTTCCGGCTAAATTCTTATTATTTGATTTCGAAATAATATGTTGTTAGGAATTATCAATACCACTTCTTGGTCAAAATTGAGTATGGGATTATTAAGTGAAATGCCACATAACTCTAGCAAAGGTTTTCGATATATTACTTGTCACCAAGAATGATTGTGGTTACTTGATTGAAGGGACCATAATGTAGATACTTTTTATAATAATCATATTAAGGTAAAGATAACGAATAAATAAAATAGATTGTTATAACTTATAGTGGGTTGCTATCTACACAGTCGCATCAATCGGAGAAGTAATTTTATTATTGAATTGTTCTAGAAGTCGTCAAGCTTATAAACATTAGTATGTTATTCGATGGTTATGCATAAATGACTTTTATGCATCTTGATTTATGTTAATCATCATAGAGAGAAATATTCTTCTTTTAAATAAGAAATTCAACTTTTACAGGTGGAGGGTCAGTTAGAAGACAAACGCATAACAGGGTAGATATCTTTGGGTATTGTCCCCACGATTAGAGGAAACACCGACTTATAGGGCTGCCATTTTCCGCCTCTAGTGGAGAGTTGTAACTCCCCAAAGCCGCCATCTGTCTCGAGGAGAGCCCAATCGAATCTTTTAAGAAGACCAGGTTCATTAGAAAGTGGGGGGAAATTTCTATCCAAGGAATGGATTGCTTAGTTTAGTCTTTTTCCTTTTCGTGTGGGGAATGGTGAGGAGAGCCAAGGAGGTGGGAATTCCATCATGGACCTATGGTTGTTGTTTGATTTAATCTCCAAAGGAGGAGGGCGTTGGAGGCTTGACCTTTGTTGGATGAGGAGGGCGTTCCATCCTTGACCTCTGTGTGATGTTTTATTCGATCTCCAGAAGAGAGGTAGGGCGTTTCTTCCTTGACTAGTTTAGCAACTGTTTATATTTTGATGTTACCCTGAAATCGGTAAGTTAATATTTCGATCTCTGTGTGAGGGGTAATGATTCCTTTGATCTCTTTTAAAGGTTTGCGGATCAGCTTATTTTCGCTTTATTTGCTGCTTGCATTCCCGTTAATATTTTTTACACTCTATTTGCTGGACAAAGCCAAATCTGCATATGATGGGAATGCTTTATGGAATTTTATTTTGAGTACCGATCTGTACATTGTTTGATAGGGTTTTATTTGAATAGCAATCTAAGCATTGTTTGATAGAATTTTTCCCTATAGCGATCTATGCATGGTTTGGAAGAGTTCGTATTTTTTAGATCCGTTATAAGTTAGGCGATCTTCTCTTTGGAGGAGAGAAGCCGAGAAGAGAGTTGAGCCCCTCTGTTCAAGCGTTTGATTGTTGGGTTTGATTCCCATGGATCTCTATTAAATGATTGCGATTTTGCCTATTTTTGCTTTAGATGCTGCTTGCCTAAATCATGTTTGAATGCTTTATAGAATTCTATTTTTGAGGATCGATTTGTGCCTTGGTTGAGGAGATGGTCATTGTACCTATACCACGGATGCCTGCGATTATTTTATCGTGGGTTGTATTCTTCCCAAGATTTGTTTGGGATATAGCGTTTGATCTACGGATCTCTATACGCTGGCAAAATGAGTGGACTCTTGTTGAAATATCTGTACTGTGCATGCCACCACAATTGCGTAGTTCCTTGATTGAAATTCCTGTAGGAGTATTGCATGAGGATGGATTTTGAAATACAACTCTATAGTTTAGATCTAACCGCCCTTAAGACAGAGTTTGGAAAGCTCAGTAGTTTTACGCCAGGATGACAGAGTTTGAAACAAGTCTGTAGTCTTCCTATTCACATCCATGATAGCGGATTCATTTGTGTGTTGTTGTTTATCACTCTTCTTTTTCCCAAAAGAGGAACGCTACAACTATATTAGTTCCTGTTGATTTACGTGTATAATGTTAATTTTTCGATAATTGCATTCAAACATTATCTAGGATCATACTAAGAGAATAACAAGCACATCATAACAATCATAAGAGACAATGGACACAATGCATTTCACCAGGGAAAACCAAGAAGGTGAAAAACCCCGCAACTTCCTCAGAGATAGAATATGCCCCAATAAAAAGATCACAAAGATCAATCCCCAAAAGATAGATGACTCCAGCAGCTACTCCTCCTCCACTTGTGCGCACTCCTCTCTCTAATGCGAGTTGGATGAGTGAGTGAATGAATAGAATAAGACACACTCACTCTCTATTTATACACAACTTAACCTTCCTTTAAATCTAGTTGGGCCAACTTCCTAAGGAAGTATAATAACCTACTCACATGACACAAATAGGGCCAACCCCACACTAGTGGTCTAATAACCCATCAAATATAAGTTCTGACACTTGCGACACTTACAAATACAAATGATGACACTTCCGATTGGAGGAATAATACATCTCCATCATCAATATAATAAAGTACAAGTGTAATACATAGAAGAATATCTTCCGAAGTTACAAATACATCAACATATAATACATATATATGTTTACTCTGCCCTTCGTAAAGGAGAAAACACAACAGCCTTCATAGTTCGTTGTTTATATTCTTGTAATTATTGTCACAGTTAAATTGGGAGAGTGTCGAGTGAGGGTTGATAAATAACTTAATCTCAGTTAATCTATTAAGAGATTTCTCTGCCTTGTGAATCTAGAGAGCACCTGGAAAGGGATAGTTAAATATCTAGATCTCGTTTATTGTTTTGCTACATATTATAGGTTGTACACAAGTATGTTGTTCATATATTTGTGATTACTCATGTATGTATTGTTGTCTACTGTGCAGAGAATGGAAGATTTAATCCTATAAAACTCTGGATTGTTTTAGTGAGTTGTTTGTGTTCAGCATAGGAGAGTTTCCAGTAACACTTCTGGAATCGACTTTGGTTGTTGATTGTGCTCTCTCTATAAGAGAGAGAGACTTGAGAAAGTAGAAGTAAGTATTACAACATTTGTGTAAAAGATTGTACTCCCTTTATTGGATAAATAATATATGTTGTCACATGTTCTTGTGGATGCAGCCCAAAGTTTTGGGTGAACCACCTATATCTGTCTCCATCTTATTTGCGTCTCATGTGATTTTATTCTTCTTGATATATGTCTTATGTGATTTTATTCTTCTAGATATAGATGATCTCAAATGGTGAAGGATTTCATTCAAGTTAGTAATTTTCAAATGTGAACTAATATGAATATGTTAGATAGAGCATGTGACTTCTATGGTTATCAGTTACCTGGAGAAATTTACCATGGATAGGAATGGAGTACAACATAATGTTTTCCATTTTAAGTGTATAAGTGTCCTAAGTAAAAATAAAAGAAGTTGTTTAATTGTTGTCATAACACGTAGATGATTTGAAGTGGAAAATGTTAGATTTATTGCCTACGATCTTACGTAAGTAAGCAAGTTTGAGTTGATGATATTGTTTAGAATTGCAAATGACACTTATAGAATAATTAATCAAGTATTCCTTATAGAGAATGCACATCAATGGAGGTAGTGTGGTTATTCTTCCTTGTTATTCTAAGTCCTAAGGTGCAAACCAAGGTAATGTATCAAATTTAAGAATTACATAGTGAACTGAAAATGAAGTAGCATATTGTTGGTTGTGGAGCCTGATCTCCAGATTCAGAGATATTATTATTCAGCTGTGTCCATACCCCAGGTTTGGTTTTCGCCACCAGTTTTCGGGCCCATGGTTTTGGGTATCCCGTGGTATTTTCCCATTGTATTTCCCTTATAAAAGAAAGACATTGTAATACATTGTAAATATCTTTGAGATCAGAAGAGAGACTATGAGACAGTGAAGAGGAAGTGCAGCGGTTGTGCTACAAGTTGTATCCCTTCACTTTGATGGACATAATAATAATAAGGACTGGCAACTTCAGTGTGGACGTAGCCCAAGTTGGGTGAACCACGATATATCTGTGTCTCTCTTGTAATGTGTATGTGTGATTATATTTGCATTTATGTTTATTGTCATTGCTCTGCGATCCTGTTTTTCTAACAATTGGTATCAGAGACAAAGGTCTATTTGGCAGATAAACCCGCAGGAAGCTGGGGTTTCTAGTTCGAGTGGGAGCAATGGTAGAAGAAGGAAAGTTTAAGGTCAAGAAGTTTAACGGCCAAAACTTCTAATTATGGAAGATGCAAATGGAGGACTATTTGTACCAGAAGGATCTATTCCTACCATTGGGAGGAAGAGCAAAGCAGCCGGCGGCTATGAAGGACGAAGAATGGGAGGTTCTTGACAGAAAGGCTCTGGGAACAATACGGCTGAGCCTAGCTTCGTCGGTGGCTGTCAATATCTCAAAAGAAATGACAACGGAGGGGTTGATGAGTGCATTGGGTAAGCTCTATGAAAAACCCTCAGCCTCCAACAAGGTATTTCTAATGAAGCATTTATTTTGATATGAATATGTCTGAAGGTGGATTTGTTACTGATCATTTAAATGAGTTTAATACGGTTACAAGTCAACTAAGTTCTACAAGTGTGAAATTTGATGATGAGGTTAGGGCTCTTCTAATCTTGTGTTCATTACCAGAAAGCTGGAATAGCTTGGTCATGGCTGTAAGTAACTCTGTCTCTAGTTCAAACACCTTGAAATTTGATGATGTTATTGGTGTTATTCTTAGCGAGGAAATGCGAAAAAAAAGCATAGGTGAGACATCAGGTAATGCGTTGACCATGGAGACCAAGGGAAGACAAAAGGAGAGAGGAAAGAGCCTAGGTAATCGTGGGAAGTCTAAAATGGGCAGATCCAAGTCCAGATTGGGAAAGATAGAGTGCTGGAACTGTGGAAAGAAAGGACATCTGAAGAAATACTGCAGATCTCTAAAGAAGAAAGGAGATGCACAGAAAGAAACTACCTAGGAAGCAAATGTAGCAAGTGATGTGTTACAAGATGCTTTGATTCTTGCATTAGATAATACTAGTGATTATTGGGTAGTAGATTCAGGGGCTTCATGTCATGCTACACCCCATAGGAAATACTTTCATGATTATGTTCCAGGCGATGTTGGACATGTTTTATTGGGTGATGATGAACCATGTAAAATTGTTGGAATGGGTAAGGTATGGATAAAAGTTAAGAATGGAACTAATTGGATGTCGAAAGATGTAAGGCAGATTCCTGCTATGAAAAGAAATCTGATCTCAATAGGGCAGTTGGGAAATGGCGGTTGTCTATCTACATTTGGAGAAAAATGGTGGAAGATCACTAAAGGATCAATGGTGATAGCAAAAGGAGATAGGGTAGGTACGTTGTATTTATCCCCTCATAATACTGACCATTCTATCTCTTTAGCTTCCACAGGAACAGATACAGCATTGTGGCATCATAGGCTTGGCCACATGAGTGAGAAGGGGATGCAGATTCTCCACTCAAGGAAGTTGCTGCCAGATTTGAAGTAGGTAAGTTTAGAATTATGTGAGAACTGTGTTTATGGAAAACAGAAGAGAGTCAGATTTCTCAGGGTTGGAAAACATAAGAAGAATGAAAACTTAGAACTAATGCATATAGATGTATGGCGAACGACTCAGGTACAATCTCTTGGTGGCTCTCATTATTATGTTACATTTATTGATAATGCAACTAGGAAAACTTGGGTTTATTGCATTAGACCGAAATCTGATGTGTTTGCTACTTTTAAGAAGTGGAAAGCTTTGGTTGAGAATAAGACAGGAAAAAGGTTGAAGTGTCTCAGATATGATAATGGAGGTGAGTACTGCGACAAGGAGTTTGATAGTTATTGTTCATACCATGGGATTCGTAGAGAGAAGACAGTCCCAGGAACACCACAAGAAAATGGTGTGTCAAAAAGGATGAATAGAACGATCATGGAGCGTGCAAGGTGTATGAGACTGCATGCAGGGTTTCCCTTACAGTTTTGGGAGGATGCTATAAATATTGTTGTTTATTTAATAAATAGAGGACCTTCAAGTGCTTTGGATGGTGGTATTCCAGAGGAGGCATGGACAGATAAAAATGTAAACTACTCATTTTTTAGAACGTTTGGTTGTGAAGCATTTGTCCATATTGATAAAGAAAATAGAACAAAGCTTGAAGCTAAATCCAAGAAATGTACCTTTATTGGATATGGAATTGATGATTTTGGTTATCGTTTATGGGATTATGAAAATCACAAAATCATTAGAAGTAGAAATGTCATATTCAATGAAAAGGTCATGTATAAAGATCAGTTGCAAGGAAAGAAACAGAAAAAGGAAAACACAGAGTACATAGTACTTGATAAAATTACATAAAATGAAGTTCCAAAGGTGCTAGAAAATCAAGAACAACAGCAAGTGCCTGAAACTTCTGCAACTGCAAGAAGATCTACCGGGTTAAGTAGACTCCCTGAACGATAATCTCCTTCAATGTATTATTTGTTGATGACTGATGCTGGTGAACTAGAATGTTATGAAGAAGCAATGCAGGTGGAAACTAGAAAGAAGTGGTAGCAAGGCATGAATGAGGAGATGGACTCATTGGTAGGAAACCAAACTTGGGATTTGGTTCAGTTGTCTGCTGGTAAAAGAGCATTGTAGAACAAATGGATTTATAGGTTGAAGGAAGATGGAGGCAAGAAGCAGTACAAGGCCAGACTTGTTGTAAAAGGGTTTGGACAGAAGAAAGGTATATAATTTAATGAAATATTTTCTCCTGTTGTTAAGATGACTTCAATTAGGACTATCTTAAGTCTAGTGGTGGTAGAAGATTTGCATCTTGAACAGTTAGATGTAAAAACAACTTTTTTCCATGGGGATTTGGAGGAAGAGATATATATGCAACAACCACAAGGGTATGAGGTCAAAGGTAAGGAGAACTTGGTATGTAGGTTGAAAAAGAGTTTGTATGGCTTGAAGCAAGCTCCAAGGCAGTGGTATTTAAAATTTGACAGGTTTATGACGGAACAATGTTATAGTAGATGTCATTCTGACCACTGTGTTTATTTCAAGAAGCTAGACACTGAAAGATATATTATATTGTTATTGTATGTGGATGACATGCTTGTTGCAAGGTCTAACATGCAGGATATAAATGTACTCCAAAGGAAGCTAGCTAATTCATTTGCGATGAAGGATTTGGGTGTTGCAAAGCAAATCCTTGGTATGAGAATAACAAGACACATGAAAAATCGCAAATTGACATTGTCTCAAAGTGAGTACATACAAAAGGTGTTGGAGAGGTTCAGAATGCAGAATGCAAAACTAGTAAGTACACCTTTGGCCAGCCATTTCAATCTAAATAAGGAAATGTGTCCCAAGACATAGGAAGAGACAAATTACATGTCCAAGATTCCCTATCAATCAGTAGTTGGTAGCTTGATGTATGCCATGGTGTGCATAAGACTAGATATTGCACAAGTAGTGGGTGTTGTGAGTAGATATATGAACAATCCAGGTAAAGAACATTGGAAGGAAGTACAATGGATTCTCAGGTATTTGAGAGGTACTACCACTCAGGCATTATGTTTTGGAGGTTCAGACACTGTTCTACAGGGATATGTTGATGCAGATATGGCAGGTGATAAGGATAGCAGGAGGAGCACCATAGGGTATGTGTTTACTGTAGGTGGAACAACAGTAAGTCGGATTTCGAAACTGCAGAAGGTTGTTGCACTTTCAATAACAGAAGCAGAGTATGTTGTTGTTACAGAGGCAAGTGAAGAGATGATTTGGTTGCAGAGGTTTATGGAGGAAGTGGGTAAGAAGCAGAAGGATAGCAGGTTGTATAGTGACAGCCAGAGTTCCATTCACCTTGAAAAGAACTCCGCACTCCATTCTAGGACTAAACATATACAGCTCAAGTACCATTTCATACGGTCTATTCTGGAAGATGAACTGTTGAAGCTAGAAAAGATACATACTAGCCAGAATCCTGTAGACATGTTCACAAAGGTAGTGACCATAGAGAAACTGAGTTCCTGCTCAATTTTAGTTGGCCTTCTAGCATGAAGGTGAAGATGAGAAAGTTACCAAGTCCAATGTCCAGCAAGTGCAGCAGCGGTGGAGTTGTTGTGATCAGTCTCCAAGTTGGAGATTGTTGGTTGTGGAGCCTGATCTCCAGATTCAAAGATATTATTATTCAGCCGTGTCCATACCCTTGGTTTGGTTTTCGCCACCAGTTTTCGGGCCCATGGTTTTGGGTATCCCGTGGTATTTTCCCATTGTATTTCCCTTATAAAAGAAAGACATTGTAATACGGCTAGGGTTGATGTATTAGGTATTATGTATTGTAAATATCTCTGTGTTAAATTTTGAGCCTTAAACCACAATACTCTTGGATCTTTACTAAGAGAATAACATATACAGTATATCAATGCATAACAATCGCAAGAAGCATGACAAGCATCATAAGAATCAAAAGCATGAGAGACAAGAGACACAGAGTTTCAGTGGGGAAAACCCTAAGGTGAAAAACCCCACAGCTTCCTTAGAGATAGAGAGAGCAATGGCTCAACCAAAATACACTTTGATAGTCTCCTAGTAGCAGATGATCCTCCTCCTCACTAGTGCACCACTTTCTGAGTGAGAGAAGTGTGAGTTTCTGAGTGATAAAAATAGAGATCTCCCGATCTCTATTTATACTAGTCTGTTTTCCCAATTACACTATGGGGCCGACTTGTGTAGCTAGGTACATCCACAATATAATATATATTTCAGGGTCGACCCCACACATGGTGGTAAAATAACCCATCGGCAAGTACACACACTTGTGATACTTGTCAATACACATGATGAAACTTCCTTATAGAGGAATAACACATCTCTTATAAGGGTACAATAAATATATATGAAATACATAGATGAAATACATTCTGAAGTTACATATACATCAACACTCCCTCTTAACTAGGAAGGTATTTCTCGACACAGTTCTGCTAGACAAGTCTTCTTCTCGGGATCATCGTCATCGATGCATCGTCGTCATCATCATCACTGCTGCTGCTATCTCAACCAATCTCTGAATCTACTCGTCATAGGAAGTTCTACAGAGCCAATCCTTTTTCATTTTGGATGTAGGCCCACCATCTACAGGTCTTCATCACTGGCCATACTGTGGAATCCTCAAGACTTATTACATGTGTCACAAAACCTGGCCGCAACATCCCAGGCTATTACGAGCACACAGCTCTACCTGTCAGATCTCCCAGGAGCACATTACATGTGACCCATCACAAAACTTGGCTGAAACATCCCAGGCTATTATGAGCACACAACTCTACCTGTCGGATCTCCCAGGAGCACATTACATGTGATCTCACCACAAAACCTGGCTAAAGCATCCCAGGCTGTTACGAGCACACAGCTCTACCTATCGAATCTCCTAGGAGCACATTACATGTGGTTCATCACAAAACCTGGCTGAAGCATCTGAGGCCTTTTTCATCCTGTCCAGATCTCCCAGGAGAAAATTACATGTGGTTATGAAAAAACCTGGCTGAAGTATCTGAGGCCTTTTTCATCCTATCCAGATATCCCAGGAGCAAATTACATGCCATAGGACAGAACCTCACAAGAGCATCTCAGGATGTTACGGGTACACAACTACGACCTGAAGATCTCCCAGGGCACAAATTACATGTCCTCCCAGAGCAATGTCTCGAAAGAGCATCCCAGGTTGTTACGGGTACACAACTCTGACCTATAGGATCTCGTAGACATGCTCATCTGCACAACCTGATCCACGGCCACAAAGTATCGTCCTGATACTCACCATACATCATCCTGGTGTACACATGATCATCCTGAACATCATCACTGCATCGTCCTGATGCATGTCATCTGGAGAAGCTCGTCATCCACAATCATCCTGATCATACAATGCATCCACCTGATGCATACCAAGTATCTACCTGATACATATCACCATACACAGAGTATCCACCTGATACATAGATACATGATCCACACAATGTATCCATCAACATACATGATCTACCTGATACATATTCAGATACATGGTCCAAGCATCCAACATGATACATATACAAAATTACATACTAATGATCCAACTGATCATATCCAACACCCAACATGATGCATATACAAAATACATACAAATGATCCAACTGATCATATCCAACATCCAGCATGATGCATACATATACATATAAATGATCCAATTGATCATACAGAGCAGAAACTAGAACATCATCCTGATGCTCATTATCCAGCGCTTACATCCATAGCCATGTGAAGGATCCTCCTTCCAACATGCTTGGAATGGATTCAGCAAATGTCTCCATAACTTCTTCCTCGAAGTGTCATCGATCTGAAGAACACCAAGCCTCTCCCTGAAGTATTCGAACTTCACTCTGGCTAGTGGTTTCGTCAGTACATCTGCAATCTGCTCATCCGTCGCAACATACAGGAGCTTCACAGCTCCTCTCTGCACCATATCCCTGATATAGTGATATTTGATCTCTATGTGCTTCGACCTATCATGAAACATAGGGTTCTCAGACAACTTCACACAACTCTAGTTATCACAAAAGATACCAGTAGCGTCCAATGGGAGATCAAATAACTCAGACAATAGATTTCGTAGCCATACTGCCTCACAACTAGATGAATAAGCTGCAACATAGTTTGCCTCAGCTACACTTAGTGCTACGCAGGATTGCTTCCTGCTAAACCAAGAGATCACACCTGATCCCATATTGAAGCAGCACCCAGAGGTGCTCTTCCTATCTGCAGCACTGCCTGCCCAATCTGAATCAACATAACCATGCAAGTTAAACTTTTGATTCACTTCATACTTGAGCCCATAATCCACTGTACCCTTCAGGTACCTTAGAACATGCTTTACAGCAACCAGGTGAACACTCCTCGGATCCGTCAGGAACTGGCTCAATGTGTTCACCGTAAAGCAAATATCTGGTCTCGTGTTAGTCTGGTATATCGAGGACCCAATCATCTGACGATACATAGAGATATCAACTGGCTCAGATGAAGCATCACATAGAAGCTTCAGGTTCGATGCCATAGGTGTGGCCATGGCCTTGCAATCCATCATCCCGAATCTCTTCAGGATATCTATTGTGTACTTACCTTTACCAAGGAAGATTCTACCTGCACTCTGCCACACCTCCATACCTAGGAAATAGTGCATCATTCCTAACTCTTTCATATCGAACTCGGCAGCAAGATTCCTCTTAGTATCTGCAATCAATCTGTCATCTCCTGTTACAAATAAGTCATCCACATACAGGAGTAGAATCACAGGATTCCCTTCCTCAACCTTGTAGTAAAGGTTGGAATCCGCTTTACTCTTGGTAAATCCCAAACTAGATAGGAAACTGTTCATCCTACCATACCAAGTTCTGGGAGGTTGCTTCAAGCCATACAAGGCTTTCTTAAATCTAAATACATATGACTCGTTATGTATTTCAAAACCGAGTGGCTACTCCACATATACTTCCTCTTCAACTACACCATTCAAGAAAGCAGTCTTGACATCCATCTGGTGTATCTTTCATTTCATCGCTGCAGCCAAGGCAAGTACTGTTCTGATGGAAGTATACCTGGCTATAGGTGCAAAAGTTTCTTCATAATCTATTCCCTCTTTCTGAGAGAAGCCACGAGATATGAATCTTACCTTGTATTTCTCTACAATGCCATTTGCAACATGCTTGATTTTGTAGATCCATTTGGAAGTCACAACAGACTTCTCTTTAGGTATTGGGACAACATCCCAAACATCATTCTTCATTATTGATTGGTATTCCTTAACCATGGCATCCTTCCATTCTTTCTTTTCCACTGCTTCTTCATAACTAGAAGGTTCTTTGTTCATAATGTCACAGAGTAAAGCAACATAGCTGGTATGTGATCTGGTTCTTTTCTTTGCTCTGTGTTCTTCTTTTGGAATGCCAAATCTTTCTGCATCTTGAATGAGCTCTCTAGCCCATGCAGGTTTCCTCTTGTGAGAGTTATCCTCACGAGGTGGATCTACAGGTTCTTGTGGATCTTCAAACTCGCGAACAACTTCTGGAATTGCTTCATACATGGCAGTGTCTTGAAATCTAGTTTCCTTAGGTTCTTCATAAACTTCGATAGGTGCCTTCCTTGATTTGATGAATGCTGAGTTTTCATAAAATGTTACATCCCTGCTGACATCAATCTTCTTGAACCCTGGAAAGTATATTCTATAAGCCTTCGAGATTTCACTGTAACCCACAAAGATACCCTTCTTTCCTGAAGGATCTAGTTTGGTCCTCTTTTCCTTTGCGACATGAGTGTATACTGGACAACCAAATATTCTGAGATGGCTAACTTCAGGTTTCTTACCAGAAAAGACTTCTTCTAGTGTCTTGTTGTCCAATATCTTGTGGGGTGTTTTGTTCTGCACATATACAGTTGTTCTAGCTGCTTCTGCCCATAGATGCATAGGTAGATCCTGGTCATGTAGCATTGCTCTTGCTGCTTCCATGATTGTTCTGTTTTTCCTTTCTGCAACTCCATTCTGTTGTGGATTGTAAGGAGCAGTCAACTCCCTTTTAATCCTTGAATCACTGCAAAGCTTCTTGAAGTCACCTGAGGTAAATTCTCCACCATTGTTAGATCTAAATGTTTTGATCTTTTTGTCAATTTGATTCTCCATCAAGGTTTTGAATTCCTTGAACTTATCAAACACCTCATCTTTGTTCTTCAAGAAGTAGACCCAAGTCTTCCTGGAGAAGTCATCTATGAAAGAGACATAGTAAATGTTGATGTATATGTAACTTCGGAATGTATTTCACATATATGTATATTGTATTCCTATAGAGATGTTATTATTCCTCTATACGGAAGTGTCGTCATTTATATTGTAAGTGTCGTAACTTATACTTGATGGGTTATTAGACCACCTTGTTGGGGTCGGCCCTGTATAAGTCATGTGGGTCAAAGGGTTATTAGACCACCCTATTGGGGGTCGGCCATGTGGGTCTAAGGGTTATTAGACCACCCTATTGGGGGTCGGCCCACTCAGAATTATGTTATGTGGTTAAGTTCGAGCCTACATGAGTTAGGTAAAAAGGCAAGTCAAGTCAAGTATAAATAGAGTGCTGGAGGCACTCTATTTACTCACTCACTTCTCACACATGCACTCAAGGAGGAGTGGCGCACTTATGGAGGAGGAGAATCTGCTGCTAGGTTATGGCTATCTCTCTTGGTTGGTTGTATCATTGCTCTATCTATCTCTGAGGAAGTTATTGGGGTTTTTCACCTTTATGGTTTTCCCCAAGTAAATCTTTGTGTCTCTTGTGTGCTTGCATTATTGTCTCCATGATTGATATGCTGTAGATATGCTGTACATGTTGTTCTCTCAGTTAAGATCCTAGATCAGATTGAAGTAAATTCTGAAAATTTAACATGGTATCAGAGCTAGCCTGAAAGAAGGCATGATATGGCATGTATGACACTTGTTGCACTTACGATGCTAGGGCTTGATATAGCAAAAAACCAGTCATCGTAGCACTTTCGCTATAAATCCGTTTTGGCGAAGTTTTCGGATCTGAAATTGTTACAGGCCGAAGCTAAGATCTTCAGGTATCTTGTGTCCAAAGGACAACCTCTAATTCGTTGTACTTTGTGATTTATGATCTGTACAATATATGGTTTCTGCCTCTTCCAGATCTGAGTCAAAATCAGGTGACCTTGGGAAAAAGGTCATAACTTGGGATAGGAAGCTCCAAATGAAATTTCGTGAAAAGTGACAGGTAGTACACAGACTGTACTATCTCAGAAAACTTTTTCAGAGGCCGAAGGTCAAACAGTGACACGTGGAACGCCGTACAAGTTCTCTCTCCTGTATTTTCCCAAAACAGGTCACGTTGCGACATTTGGCATAACTCTCTCTCAAAGAATCCAATTGAGGTCAGACCTGTCAGGATGGAAAGATAACAGGTCAAGCTATCTCAGGAAACTTTTTCAGACCCTGTGGATCAAAAATTTCGGATTTACACCAGAAACAATCAGGTACATATTTCTGTCAAAACAGAATTATTTTTTGGTACCTTCATTCATGGCTTCCGGAATTTAGGGCTTTGGAGAAAGTTGGAATTTTTGTAATCGGAGACCACAGCTGGATGCTACTCATAAAAATAGAAATTTAGAGACCAAGATCAGAATTTTTGTTTGGGAAGAAGGCCGGGCTTGATTAGACCCTAGTTCGGGACTTTGATCAGAAAAGTGGAAAATTAGGGCTTCTGTAAAAATGGAAATTTTTGAAATCTGTGAACACGGCTGGAAGCTCCTCAGAAAAATAGAAGCTTAGAGATTTGGATCAAACATTTTGATTGGGCAGAAGAGTGGGCTTCATCAAACCCCAGTTCAGGGTCACGTCCAGTGAATCCAGAAGTCTCAAAGGCAAAATTGAGGAGTGAAACTTTGTAGTTTTCAAATTCTGAATATACCAGCTTGATCAGCCCATCAAGGCGCATATTTCTATCCTTTCAGAAGTTTTAAATTCAAAGTTTGAATTTTTGGGGTTTCTCTGACAAACCCATATCCAGCTCCAGGTCCAGTTCTTGCAAATCAAGTGGATTGGGTTAATCCTAGAAGAAGATGGATTGGTCACCTGCATAAGTGAAGGAGTTCCTGTTTCAGAGGGAGATGAGGCTAAGGCTTTACATAAGGAGATTACAAGCGATCTCGACAGGTATGACTCATCGAGGTATGTTTTGAGATTTGTTCATGATTAAGTTTATGGTATGTTTGTCTTCATGTTATTACGGTTAGTACAATCTTGATTTTAGACTTGTCATATCACCTTAATAAAACTATGAATGCACAATAGAAAATATTCATTGATTAGGGTGTTGACACTTATGATTGTACTAATGCATTATGATGTTGTATGAGATTTATGTTGTCTACTAACATGAAAGGTACACCAAGAAAGAAAAATCATGTTCTGGTTCAAAGAACATATGATCATGATGACATGAGGACAAAGATTCATCCATTGTCATGGATCTCATAAAAGATCCATTTACGAGGTATGTATAACTTGGTTTTATAATGGTTAACCTATGAGATATACAGGTTACTAGCACAAGTCATTGAAGAAGAACACGAAGACATCATGTGAGTATGTTAGACATAATTAGCTAGCATGTTAATCCAGGTATGTTTTTCCTATATCAAGTTAGAATCTCACCTTGTGATAAGATCCTTTATTTAAGTATACTTGGCATGATTGATTATGATTATTCATTGAAGTTAGTACTCATGGGTTTAGGCATATTATGATTTTTACTTTGATTGATGATATGACTAACCAGAAAAGTCCTATGGTCAAATAGGAATATAAGTAAAAGAATTATGTCTCTTATATTGATTGATTTGACTAACCAGAAGAATCATGAAGGTATAGGTTTGAATAATCACAGGTTTTATGCATATTATATCTCTTATCTTGATTGATGATTCAACTAACCTAAAGAGTCATAGGTTTGAGTAATTATAGGTTTAGATATGTTATGATTCTTATGATTTGACTAACCATAAGAATCCTGCATAAACCTTGAATAATAATGCTTACTATTTTTGTTTGAAATGATCATGACTATACATGCTTGAGATTATTGTGTTTTAATAGTATACTAATGAATGTATGATTTTATATTAGACCTAGAGGATAACACAATGATGATACTAACAAGCATGCATAGGGATCGAGAATGTATATAAGTTCAAGGACAGGTAATCCAGGGAGCAAAGATCAAGAGGGAGTACACTTCAGTAGTTTCTGCAAGAATGCAGATATTCAGAGGGAGTTGACCATCTTTCTACATTCCACAACAGAAAGGTGTAGAAGAAGCTACTGCAGATTAGGACTCCAGCAGCTCCTGCAAGAAAGCAAAGACTCAGAGGGAGTCCACCCAACGAACAAACAAAGATAAGTATTTTAATTTCTTGCATATGTGTTTGTTTAAATAAAATTGTTCAATGATGTATATGCTCATGTTCCTAGACTTAGGATATGTATATTTGCATTGATGAACAGTATACTACTAATATACATGGGTAAGTGGCCTATGGAACTGTACAACATTCCATTGCTACTTATCTAGAATGAAACCTCTTTGCTGACATGTTGGGAGTTGTGCACACTCTTAACAATGTTCTGGTAGAGATTGGAAGGCATCTAGAAAGTTATGGGATATGGATAAATGTTGTATTGAAGCATTGGCTAAGATAATTGCATGACTGTATGACATATTTCTTTATGTGTAAGAATTTGTTCTGAAAACTATGAGATGTTTTCTAATCATGCAATTTAACTTGTTGTGTAGGAAAGATCGTATGCCATCTCCTACAAAAGGACTACAACATTTGTTCCAGCAACAAAGATATTTATTGAAGATATTGAAGTTCCCAGGATCTGGGATGAAGAAATAGAATGCCATGATCCGTCGATCATGAAGAATGATGTTTGGGATGTAATCCCAAGATGCGAAGGGAAGTTTGTTATGACTTCCAAATGGAACTATCAAATCAAGCATATTGCAGATGACAACATTGAGAAATATAAGAGTGATGAAATAGTAGATACACCAGATGGATTTCAAGACAGCATGGTGTAGTCAGATATGTGTGCAGAACTTGGTATGGTAGGATAGACAGCTTTCTATCCAGTTTGGGCTTTACCAAGAGTAAAGCGGATTCCAACCTTTACTACAAGGTTGAGGAAGGAAATCCAGTGATACTACTTTTGTATGCAGACAACCTGTTTGTTACACGTGAAAATAGTTTGATTGTCGACACGCAGCAGAAGCTTACTACCAAGTTCAAGATGAAGAACTTGGGGATGATGCACTATTTGTTTTTGGCATGGAGGTGTGGCAGAGTGGTGGAATCTTCCTTGAACAAGGGAAGTATGCAATAGAGATCCTGAAGAGGTTCGGGATGATGGACTGCAAGGCTATGGCCACACCTATGGCATTGAATCTAAAGCTTCTATGTGATGCTTCATCTGAGCCGGTTGATGTCTCCATGTACCATCAGATGATTGGGTCCTTGATGTACCTGACGAACACGAGACCAGACATTTGCTTTGGTGTGAACACATTGAGCCAGTTCCTGACGGATCCGAGGAGTGTTCACCTGGTTGATGTAAAGCATGTTCTGAGGTACCTGAAGGGTACAGTGGATTATGGGCTCAGGTATGAGGCAAATCAAAAGTTTAACCTGCAGGGTTATGTTGATTCAGATTGGGCTGGCAGTGCTGCAGATAGGAAGAGCACATCTGGGTGCTGCTTCAGTATGGGATCAGGTCTGATCTCATGGTTTAGCAGGAAGCAGTCCTGCGTGGCACTGAGTATAGGTGAGGCAGAGTATGTTGCAGCCTGTTCAGCTAGTTGTGAGGCAGTATGGCTATGGAAGCTACTGTCTGAGTTATTTGATCTTCCGTTGGAAGCTACTGGTATCTTCTGTGATAACCAGAGCTGTGTGAAGCTATTCAAGAACCCAATGTTTCATGACAGGTCGAAACACATAGAGATCAAATATCACTATATCAGGGATATGGTGCAGAGAGGAGCTGTGAAGCTCCTGTATGTTGCGACGGACGAGCAGATTGCAGATGTGCTGACGAAGCCACTAGCCAGAGTGAAGTTCGAGTACTTCAGAGAGAGGCTTGGTGTTCTTCAGATCGAGGACACTTCGAGGAAGAAGTGATGGACACGTTTGCTGAAGCCATTCCAAGCATGTTGGAAGGAGGATCCTTCACATGGCTGTGGATGTAAGCGCTAGATGATGAGCATCAGGATGATGTTCTAGTTGAAAATGATCAGTTCGATCATTTATGTATGTATGCATCATGTTGGATGCTGGATATGATCAGTTGTGTCATTTTATGTATGTATGTACGCATCATGTTGGATGCTTGATATGATCAGTTGGATCATTTTTATGTATGTATGTACGCATCATGTTGGATGTTGGATATGATCAGTTGGATCATTTATGTATGTATGCATCATGTTGATGCTGGACATGATCAGTTGGATCATGTGTATGTATTTTGTATATGCATCATGTTGGATGCTTGGACCATGTATCTGTATATGTATCAGATGGATACATTGTATGATCAGGTGGATCATGTATGGTGATATGTATCATGTATTTGTATTTGCATCAGGTAGATGCATTGATGATCAGGAGGATCATGTATGATGATATGTATCAGGTATATACTTGGTATGCATCAGGTAGATGCATTGATGATCAGGTGGATCATGTATGATGACATGCATCAGGATGTTGCAGTGATGATCAGGATGATCATAGATGACGAGCTTCAGGATGTTGCTCCAGATGTCATGCAGCAGGATGTTGCAGTGATGATCAGGATGATCATAGATGACGAGCTTCAGGATGTTGCTCCAGATGACATGCAGCAGGACATTGCAGTGATGATGATCAGGATGATCATGAGTACATCAGGGGATGTATGGAGAGTATCAAGTTGATACTCTGTGGCCGTGGATCAGGTTGTGCAGATGAGCATGTAATCCGGTGCCCTGGGAGATTTGGAGATGGTCTTTTGAGGTTTTGCCTATGGCATGTAATTCGGTGCCCTAGGACATCTTGCAAATGCTCTTTCGAGGTTTTGCTCTGGGAGGACATGTAATTCGGTGCCCTGGGAGATCTGCAGATAGTCTTTCGAGGTTTTGCCTATGGCATGTAATTCGGTTCCCTGGGATATCTGGCAGATGCTCTTTCGAGGTTTTGTCCTATGGCATGTAATTCGTTTCCCTGGGAGATCCGATAGGTTGGGCTGTGTGCCCGTAATCAGTCCTGGGATGCTCTTGCGAGGTTTTGCCATGACCACATGTAATTCCTTGCCCTGGGAGATCCTATAGGTAGAGCTGTGTGCTCGTAATAGCCTGGGATGCTCTTGCGAGGTTTTGTGGTGAGGTCACATGTAATTCGGTTCCCTGGGAGATCCTATAGGTAGAGATGTGTGCTCGTAACAGCCTGGGATGCTCTTTCGAGGTTTTGTGACGCACGTAATAAGTCCTGAGGATTCCACAGTATGGCCAGTGATGATGAAGACCTGCAGGTGGTGGGCCTACATCCAGTATGAAAAAGGACTGGCTCTGTAGAACTTCCTATGACGAGTAGATTCAGAGATTGATTGAGATAGCAGCAGCAGTGACGATGATGATGACTCGATGACGATTATCCAGTGACGATGATCCAAAGAAGATGACTTGTGCTAGAAGAACTGTGCTGAGAAATACCTTCCTAGTTAAGAGGGAGTGTTGATGTATATGTAACTTTGGAATGTATTTCACATATATTTATATTGTATTCCTATAGAGATGTTATTATTCCTCTATACGGAAGTGTCATCATTTATATTGTAAGTGTCGTAACTTATACTTGATGGGTTATTAGACCACCTTGTTGGGGTCGGCCCTGTATAAGTCATGTGGGTCAAAGGGTTATTAGACCACCCTATTGGGGGTCGGCCATGTGGGTCTAAGGGTCATTAGACCACCCTATTGGGGGTCGGCCCACTCAGCATTATGTTATGTGGTTAAGTTCGAGCCTACATGAGTTAGGTAAAAAGGCAAGTCAAGTCAAGTATAAATAGAGTGCGGGAGGCACTCTATTTACTCACTCACTTCTCACACATGCACTCAAGGAGGAGTGGCGCACTTATGGAGGAGGAGGATCTACTGCTAGGTTATGGCTATCTCTCTTGGTTGGTTGTATCATTGCTCTATCTATCTCTGAGGAAGTTATTGGGGTTTTTCACCTTTATGGTTTTCCCCAAGTAAATCTTTGTGTCTCTTGTGTGCTTGCATTATTGTCTCCATGATTGATATGCTGTAGATATGCTGTACATGTTGTTCTCTCAGTTAAGATCCTAGATCAGATTGAAGTAAATTCTGAAAATTTAACAGTAAACATACCCACTTAGAGAACTGGATGACATAGGACCACAAACATCTGAGTGGATGATTTCCAAGATATCTTTTGCCTTGCTTTCACTACTTGGAAATGCCTTCTTAATGTTCTTTCCTTTTGCACGTCCTTTGCAAACACCTTCATGTTTGGTCTTGATTTTAGGAAGACCTTCTACAGCCTTACTTGCAATTGGTAAAGCCCTGTAGTGCATATGTGAAAGTCTTCTATGCCAAAGTTCACTTGGATCCATGGAGTCATGTACCATGGCATGTTTAGGTTGTCCCTTCAATTTATACAATCCTCCCTCTTGCTCTCCAATCACTACTGCATCATCAATAGTTTTACCTTTTGGCCACATTAGGACTTGGCCATCCAAAAATGCAACCCTCATACCTTTTGCATCCAATGCGGATATGGAGAGTAGATTCTTCTTGAGCCCAGGTAGATACAAAACATCTTTCATCTTCAAAGACTTCCCAGAGTCTAGATTGTAGGAGGCCTCACCACTTCCTTTGATAGGGTATTGGTAGTCATCCCCAAGTTTCACCTTATGGGGTGACTCATGTTCAGATAGGTTAGCAAAGGATTCTTTAAACCCAGTCATGTGTTTTGAATCCCCACTGTCAATTAACCAATCATTACAACCATGGGAGATAGTACCTGTGAGAGCAGAGATTAGAACATACTCTTCTTTGCTTGATGAGTTATCATCATCACTTTTTGCTCTAGCCTTCTTCTTGGGAGGTTCATCATCCTCGGCAACATGAGCATGAAACCTTCTTTTGCTGCCCTTCTTCTTCTTCTTGTCCTTCTTGTTCTTGGGACAATTTATGGCAATATGTCCTTTTTCATTACAGGTGAAGCATATTCTTCTTTCTTTATAGTGATGTGAAGATTTCTTGGAGTGAGATGGCTCTCTCTTGGACTTCTCTTTCTTGGTGTGAGCTGTGAGAGCTTGATCTTCATTCCCCATCTTTTCTTCTCGAGCCACAAGCCTTGCTTCTTCTTGAGAACATTCTTCCCGCAATCTGTTGAAGGAGATCAACTTCTTCCTTGCACAAATTTCTTGAATAAAAGAATCCCATGACCTGGGTAGGCCATTTAGAGTGGTCATGACAACTTCACCATTCTCCACCATTTCCTCTACCGCTTCCAGTTGTTCCTTAATCTGGGAGACCCTAGAAAAATAAGATTGAATGGTTTCTCCATTCTGAAACTTTACTCCTTTCAATTGGTTCCGCAGGTTCATCTTCCGATTTATGTTCTTCCCTTCAAATAACTTAGTCAAAGAGTCAAACATCTCCTTAAATGTCTTTAGAGAAGACACATGGGGTATGAGATGGTCTTTGATAGAATTAGCAATGATTCTCTTTTCCTTGACCAAGTTCTTCTTATGCAATACTTTAGTCTCTTCATCCTCTGGGATAGGGATGTCTTCCTTTATATATGAGTCCAACTCATTCTCTTCCAGGATTAACCCAATCCTATACTTCCAAGCTTAGAAGTTATCAGCCCCTTCAAGATTATCCTCAAGCTTGGTGTGGTGAGACATCTTAAAGACTGCTTCAAATGGAAATAGAAAAGATTTAGGTCTTACCACTTGAAATGCTGAAAACTGGATCTGGTCCCGGATTAGGGTTTGTCGAAAAAACCCTAAAAATTCAAAATGTGAATTTCAACTTTCTGAAATGATAGAAAGATGCGCCTTAATGAGCTAATCAGCCTGGTGTATTCAGAATTTGAGATCAGCAAAGCTTTACCCTTCATATTTTCCTTTTTGTCCTTCTGGGTTCACTAGGGAGAGCCCTAAATTAGGGTTTGAGTTTCCCAGAGATCTACCCAGCCAAAATCTCGATCCAAAGCTCTAAACTTCGATTTTAGTAAGGAGCTTCCAGCTATGTCTTCAGATTTCAGAAATTCCTATTTTTGTGGAAACCCTAATTTTTAGGGCCAAATCTGAAAATGCTCAGAATTGAATTCTGATTGGACAAATAGATTCTCCTTGATGAGCAGAGTCAATCCACTATACTGCTTTTCCAAAAACTGTGGAGAGAAACCCAATAAACAAGAAACTCAAGTTTTCGTCACTACAAAATGTCTTCTTCTTAGGTTAGCTCTGATACCATGTTAAATTTTGAGCATTAATTCACAATACTCTTGGATATTTACTGAGAGAATAACATATACAGTATATCAATGCATAACAATCACAAGAAGCATGACAAGCATCACAAGAATCAAAAGCATGAGAGACAAGAGACCAGAGTTTATGTGGGGAAAACCCTAAGGTGAAAAACCTCACAACTTCCTCGGAGATAGAGAGAGCAATGGTTCAACCAAAATACAACCAAAATACACTGAGATAGTCTCCTAGTAGCAGATGATCCTCCTCCTCACTAGTGCGCCACTTTCTAAGTGAGAGAAGTGTGAGTTTCCGAGTGATAAAAATAAAGATCTCTCAATCTCTATTTATACTAGTATGTTTGCCCAGTTACACTATGGGGCCGACTTGTCTAGCTAGGTACATCCACCATATAATATATATTTCAGGCCCAACCCCACACATGGTGGTCTAATAACCCATCAGTAAGTACACACACTTGCGACACTTGTCAATACACATGACGACACTTCCTTACAGACGAATAACACATCTCTTATAAGGGTACAATAAATATATATGAAATACATAGATGAAATACATTTCGAAGTTACATATACATCAACACTCTGAGATCAGAAGAGAGACTGTGAGACAGTGAAGAGGAAGTGCAGCGGTTGTGCTGCAGGTTGTATCCCTTCACTTTGCTGGACGAAATAATAATAAAGAATGACAACTTCAGTGTGGACGAAGCCCAAGTTGGGTGAACCATGATATATCTGTGTCTCTCTTGTAATGTGTATGTGTGATTATATTTGCATTTCTGTTTATTGTTATTGCTCTGCGATCCTGTTTTTCTAACACGTATCTCATATGAAGTCTTTGAAGTCAATAATCATTGTGAGAAATTTTTCAAGAAAATTCACTAAAGTACTAATGGGGTAATCTGGGTTTGTTATAGTATGTTACAAAAGGCAATCCAGGTCCGGCTGGATATGGGTGTGTTATCAGAAATGAGGACGGAATTATGCTTGGCTTCAAAATAGGATATCTCAGGATTGAGTCAAATAACGCTGCTGAGTTGGAAGGCCTTCTACAGGGCATCCAGTTGGAAAGATCCCAGAATTGGACCCCCCTCATAGTTGAAGGCGACTCTGCAGTTATCCTCCACATGGCCTCTGAACTCTACAATGGAAAAGAAAGCTCCAAAGTGGTGTCTTCTTGGCAGTTGGAGGGAAGACTCGAGAATTTGGCGATGATGTTTAACCCTGGCTTGGCTCTAAACTTCTCCCATGTTAAAAGAAATGGGAATAAACTAGCGGAGTTGATTTCTAACCTCGGGAGTGATAATCACATGGACCTCTTTGCACACTCGTGGGAGAGCCTGCATGATTCAGATGTGAGGGACAGGTGTAGGGATACTCTATCCTGTGACATTATGTGCTATCGTGTTGATCATGAGAGGTGACGTCAGGATGAGGCTCGGCGTGCCACGTGAAGGCCATTATCATTTATATCACCTCGCCTTCCCACGAGGGAAGGGAGGAAGGATATCCTTTCATATTTTTCAAGGGATGTTTTCTATCCTCTCTACGATGAAGGGCAGTACTTCGACCATGATTGCGGAAAGGAGGAGTTCCAGTTGGGCGGATGAGAAGGATTGCCACTTTCTTTCGTAGTATGATTTGCTTTTAATGGATGGTACCTGGTTCATAATTATTTGGGGTGGCAAATTTCTTTATAAAGGAGGGCAGGGTGGTAACCACAAACGTATTGGCCAGAGTAATAGCTGCATGCATTATCTGGGTGCTCTGTCGATAATAGAAAAAGGTGATAGTAAGAGGGTGGGTATTATGGGAGATCAAAGTAATGGGGAAAGACGGAAATCCATCGCTGGCCGAAGCCACAATCTTAATGGAGAGGATTCCTTGGGGTTTTGGGAGGGATATTTTCCCGTGCTCAACAGAAGGCTCGTTGGGAGTCTAGGATCTTTGATCTGGACATTCCTCCGACCATTTAGCAAGAAATTCAAGGTGTGGAATGGAAATTATGGCATCAGCTAGAAAGAGAGACTCTATGTGAGGAACGTAGAAAGACTGAGAACTGGGTCATGGACCCAAGGAATAATGTTGGAAGGTTTAGTCTATATGAACGCACCATTGCACTCTATTGGGTGATGGAGAACCTAGTTGGGTATGCTCTCCAAGATAGGATGGAGTTAAATAATGAGAATGTGCATGCAAACCATGAGCAAAGTATTCTCGAGGAAACTAGAGCTATGCATCGGAAGTTGGACTTCCTCCTTCAATCCATCGAGCTTCGTCCTCCTCCTGCGTCGACGTCTGTTCCTGCCATTCCTCCTCCGGGCCGTTTTCCAGATATTCCTTACATTTTAATTTAGATGGTTGTTGGGATCTCTCATGTTAATGGTTTTGGATATCGGATTGTTTTTTGGTCTGTTACGTTTCGGGATCTATTTGCCTTCTATTCAGGCAACAACAATATAGAGAATTTTGTTCCCAATGGTTGTCACGATGCTCTTTTGATGTTTTTGGCTCGAATTGTCTTGAAGATAGGCCTGCGTGCCTGGTCATGCAGTAAAGTTTATTTCAAAGTTTAGGTCTTTTTAGATAGATTGGTTTCGTTGAATGCCCCTGTTGTTAGGCTTAGTAGTCTGGTTATGCAGTGTAGTCGTAGGGCTTTGGCCTGCTCTCTCTTGATTGTAACTTCCTTTTTCGTAATATAATACAAACTCTTCTTACTTAAAAAAAAATAAAAATAAAAAATAAACTTATCGTACTCTTGGAATTTAATCCTCGAACCATTGGTCGCATCTTCATGATCTACTAGATAATTCTCGTGGTAAAAGAACCCCTTTCTCTCATTGCAAACATGCAAAATTAAAAAAAAATAAAAATCATAAATAAATATATATATGCAAATATAAAACAAATAAAAAAAACACAAAAGCATATGTATCACATATTTAAGGGGCTTAACCTACAAACCTTACACGTAAAGAAAATAAATTGGAACCAAATGTGATTATTACATATATATATATTATAGATATAATAACTCAAATAATAATACAACATTTAAATTAAACCACACAAAACGTTTATGTGGGAAAATCTCAAATATTTTCTTTTTACGGCAAAATGAGTTATTTTAAACTATCGGCAGATCTCACCATTTGCCTCCGATACTGTTGGTGGAAATTCAACAAGTCATGTCGAAACTGTCGGTCAAACTCAGTGAAATTCTCCCGACATATCGGCTCAACTCACCATTTTACCCTGACATTGTCGGTAGAAACTCAATAAATCACGCCGAAACTATTGGCAAAACTCAGTTTATTCCTCCGAAACAACGGCTAAACTCATTCAGTATCCCCGAAGTAGAGGTGGATAAAATTTAATTCGCCGAAATGGTATTTTCTGCAGAACTACGCCATGATATTATGTATTCCTTAAGGGATGCCAGCAAGCGCAGGGATTGAGTTATCTATCTTCAGGCAGGAGCAGGAATCGTTGCATATAGCACAGGGAATGCAGCAACAAAGCTGCTGTTCTTGGGAGAGCTATTGATCTTGCAGAAGCCACGTTTGTTAGTACATGATTTTATTGGTGGTTCTAATGAACTATATGTCCTGAAGTAGCAGAAAACGTTTCACAACTTTGGGAAGCAAAGAGACTGTAAAATGGAAATTTCAGTCGATCCAGAGGCCGTTTGAATTTCAGTGAAGCATATGCTCATCACTGACCAGATTGCAATCATTGGTATGATGGAAAGTAGCTATTTTCATATGAAAGTAATTACTGGCTATAATATTTTATGATCAGCTCTTTCACGATGTTATACCATGTTGGCAGAGGGTGGGATGACCCAGGAATGGGTTGGAATTTGATGGGCAAAATGCTCGTCATGGGCCGATCCGGGATGAGGGTTGGAATTTGACAGGAAAAATGCTCGTCATGGACTATTTTGCCAGTCAAATACAGCCTATATTTTATACTAACGGTCAGAAAAATAGAGAAAACTGTAAAACATCTAGTGTCTAAACCATTATTTTTGACGGGTGAGATTTTTATCAAATTCCTGGGCTGCCCGGGATTGTATGGTCCTGGGCACATTAACCTCATTTTATTCAGTGAGCTGTCATTTTTGCTTTCTTTGAGTTGGTCGATTGACAAGTTCACGTTGCTATATCGGCTAATCTTGAAAAGAGATGCCGAAGTGTCGGAAGAAATATGGAGTCCTCGCCGATGTAGAATACCATTTACAATATCTCCACGGGTGTAATAACCAAAATATGTAATTATCACCGAGCATAAAATATTACCAGTTTGACTTGGGATGGACTAAATCTTCATGTGTTATATGCTACGCACTTTTCGAGGACCTTGTGTCATGTTTAAAAGAGATTTGGTATATTGTAAAGGGGCACAAAACTATGCCAATGTGGCCATCATGTTCTCACATGCTTTTTGTGATAATAAATGTAAGGACTTTTTAAATGATCGGGAGACGAGGACATTCAACACATTTTTATTCATTGTGGTTATGTAAAAGAGGTCTCGCAGGTCATTCGTGGCAGGTTATGTGTCCCTGATGAGTGGAAGGGGCTTGAGCTGGAAGACCGTGTGCGTAAGTGGTTTGCTTGTAATGGGAACAACAACACTTTTTTTGTGTTCTTGATAGTAGGTGTTTGGAATGCTAGGAACATCAGGATCTTTGTGGATTCCCTTCCGCTAGTCCATGCCACAGTCTTAGGCATTTTATATCAATGGAACGGGAATCTCGAGAAGACTGGCAGGTTAAATAATCATCGGGTCTCTTATCCAATGATGGAGGAGGGCGAAATTTATGGGTTCTTCGATGGTGCATATCAGCAGGGCATTTGTGGTGGTGGTATCAAGTTTCATTTTAGCAACATCCACAGTATTTTGATACATGTGGACTTTGGAGGAGGATATGGCTTAAAGGCAGAATTACTGGTGCTAAGATGCTTGATGTGGTTTGCCAGGAGGAAGGGTTTCACTTCAGTGACCATTTTTAGAGATTCGCAGGTGGTGGTGAATTGGTTCAATGGGAAATTTGCGATCAAAGCCATTCTGCTCAAGCCCTAGATGGAGGAAGTGAGCTGTCTTCGAACATCTTTTGATCGGATTAGATGCCAGCATATCTATCGTGAGGCGAATGTGGAAGCTGATCAGCTCTCGAAGGTGGCAATTGGCCCTATGGACGGCCTTTTTCATTACAACGAATGTCTAGAGGAGGTCATTGTTGACCATGGTAGCATCGGATCCTTTTGAAGTGAAAAGTTGGTTCCTTGGTTTCTGGCTTTTTGACTCACTGTTTGTATGAACTCCGAGCGACGAACACTATGTTTTACATCCTGGGTTTTATGTGTAAATTTTGGTTTGTCTAGTATTTAGTCAGCAAACAATTAAAAGATCATATTTGTCAATCCCACGGATATTTTGAATATCAGATATAACCTTGTTTTATTTCTCATAATATCAAGTTTACATATTTTTTTTCTCTAGAAAAAAAATGAAAGAACCTTTTAAAATGGTTAAGGAAAAGCATATTGTTAAATGAGACTTTAACGGGAATATGTAGGAGCCTATATTGTAAGTGGAGGGATTCAATAAAGTTAAGAATATAGGGAGCTTAGGGTTAGGAAATGATATTAATGTATTTGGGTTTTATTTATTTATTTTTAGTAATTAATTCTTTTGCATTACTCATTTCATATTATTTCAAATAGTTAGAATTAAGCTTAGATTAAGTTTATTTTCACTTTTTATATTTTGCTTTAATTTTAATTTTAATTTTATTTTGTCATTTAGATTTTATGATATTTAGTTTGTTCGATTTGATTTTAATCTTTCTTATTTTAATAAAGTTTTGAGATGAATAATATCAAGTCTAAAGTTGTTCATGACTTTCTTGCAAGGAAATGCACGTTCAGGGAAAGAGTGCATCCATTGACGTGCAACGTGAAAATGAGGACTAACCACACTTTCAACAAAGTCACTGCAGTTGCTACAAGACTAGAGAAAGTCATTGACGTTCTGATGGGAAACTCGAATATCTTTGTCATTGCGTAGAAAGACGAAATGCTTTGAAGACTCAAAAAAAGAAGTTCTCCATGGTAACAAAACAAAAGTCACTATGTCACATGAAGATGAACTCCACTAGGTGACGAAAGCTTACTAAAGGATGAATCCATGGAATGTTGAAGGTCACCCAAGGGTGAATTAAATTAATGTTGTAATTAAATTGTTAAAATAATTCCAAGAAGTCCCAAGGGAATGTGGAAGGCCAAGGGTCAACTAGCCTTGGCCTATTTATTGTAATCTCACCTAGAAGAAAGGGGAATTTTGGCTTTGCAATTGTTGGATGTACTATTGCTAAAACTATGAATGAGGAGAAGCCATGGATTAGCTTTTGCACAGGAGTATTGTTGTTGTATGGATGAATGCTTTGAACTATTTCTTATTTTTTCATGTAGAAATATGAAGATTGTATCAAATTTCTAATTGGATTATTCCTATAGATTTTTGTTGTTTATTTCATATGTTATTCATGTTCTTTTGTTGTCTGTGAGTTGTGAAATCAGAATGACACAATTTATAAGACTATTCTTATGTTTATGCTACCATTCTGCTTGTTATTTCTTTGCTTTCAGAAAACAACTAACTGATTTCTGAATGTGGGTGTTCAACCATTGTTTCACTGCTCACACCCTTTACTCTTGCTCCCGAATGAGATAGATTAGTTTAGGTTTCATTTAGGTTAAGATACCCATCGGTTTGATTCAGAGGAGGAGGGGTGGTAAGATGAGAGGTAAGAACCTGCACATCACTTTGTAAGGTCTCTCCAAACCCTTGTCACATCGATGTGGCTAGTGTAGGTAAGTTAGAATGCATATTAGGTTAAATCATTCAACATTTATTTTAATAAATCCTAAACGGCGGCTCGGGCCGCACTCGACAAACCCTCTTCTAAAGAATATCTTAAACGACATTCGGGCCGCAAACCAGACGGGTTCCGTATTCCAAATGGTGAGAGTTCTAATTGGGATTTTTCACCGGGGATAACCCATACTGTTGAGCACAGCTCATTTCGATCTGTTAACATCTTGTAAGCAACAAAATGGTTCCAAGACCAGCATACTTACTTTTGGAGGTAACTCAAAATATCCTTGTTTTGGTTTAGTATAAAAGATAAGGGAATATTTTGTAACTGCAGTGTGATCCTTGGTTGGCTACACAGGAAATATGTTTTACTTAGCAATTGATGCCTTGCATAGGTTAGGGTAGGTTAGGTATATATTTAAATAAGTTCATGGTCTAAAATTTAGTCGGTTATTTTTAAGCCTAGTTTCTTCTATCTGTTTTAAATAAGCACTGGCTGGAGTAATATCGCAGTCTGATTTTTTTGCAGCAAATTTTTCTTTGGGAATGCCCAAGTGTCTGGATTTAAGTGGTTACAATATGTCATTATTGGAAAAGCACCAGTCATGTTGATTCAATGTCTAGTTTGAGTTATGTTATAGTTCTATTGTCAATTGTCATGTCGTAATCTTGATATAGTTAGGATATTTAATAAAAAACCCAAGTGTAGGATCATCCCATGTATTTCAACTAATTTTTTTAAAGAAACCAATGAATGAATACAAATGCAATTGACGCAAAGTCTTGGGTGGGGGGAGTTCATCAATGGATTTAACCTTCAAATACAGACTTACAACACAATTTCGAAATTGAAAACATAACTACAACCCAAATGCAATGCAATAAGCCATCATAAGTTGAGAGAATAATATTATACAAGTAAACAAGAAAGATTTATCTCTAATGAATGGAGCTTTGGTACAAGTATGCAAATTTTTGTTGATTAATACCCCCTAAGGGGAAAACTGAGATTCCAAAAAAATGTGCTTAATGGTCTTTGGTTTGGAACAATTAGGGAAATTATCATCAATGAATTCAGTTTTTTCCAACCGAGCTTGAGAAGGAATCCCTTTAAACAATATCAACAACATAAAAAATCAGATTTTATATAAGAGCCTGTAAGACCAAACATTGCTCATCCTTGTAATCCACTTCAACTTTGCATAAGGGTGGGACACAAAGCTAGATTCTTGTGCAAGCCAATAAGATATAGTTTTTTATGTCATACTAAAATATAGGCTTATCATAGGACCATCTCCAATATATCTGTATTAGGCCATGAAGAGCATTGATGCATTTGGGGATATATTCGAAATAAGATTTTCAGGCTCGATAGAGTATAATACTTACTTTGTTTGAGGCCATTAAGTCCTTTTTGTGCACATTTTTTTTTCAATCTAGTCATGATCTATTTTTTGTATCCTATTAATTGCTCCAACAATATATTCCGCTTTTGCTTAGCCTTCTTGCTTTAATACATTGGATTTAAGCAGTACACTTATTCCCAACGCTCCAACACCAAATGTGATATGAAAGGAAAATCTCAACCTCTTATGCTACCTGAGTAATCCGATGGTTTAAAAAAGATGCTAAGATGCTAATGTGTTATGCTTTCAAAGTTGGATAACATACTTAGAATACGTGCTTAATTGAAAAACACTCTCTTCTTATTACTTCAAACATATAAAGATTTTATTGTGCCATTAAAGGTGAAGCTCGTATGATCTGCAGGTTCCCATCCTCTAGATCCCTTGTTTTGTCTCATTTTGCTATATTGTGCAACAAATTAAGCAATGGGATTTATGATATATTAAACATTTTTAATGTACAGGTCCATGGAATGTCCTAAGTGAAGGGTTGTTGTTCACCAATGGAAATGAAAGCTTTGAACTTGGGAGTTCTAGATCTCTTCCCCTGGATTCGATATGCCCTGGAAAGGTGAGTACTTGTTTTCTTAGTTGTGCATTATGCATGCTTCTGCATTATGTTATGTAATCCATCATATAATACTCTACTTACTTCGACCATAAAGGGTGGAGCATTTTATATTATTGAATTGCATGCCATGTCTTTATTATTGTGCAGGATTTGTTCTTTGCATGCATAGAAACCTCCAATGTTTCAACCTTCTATCCTATCATTATGGATGCATTATTTATGGTTCCTTGATAAAAAATTTCTATTGGTAGATTACCAACAGATGTCTTACTAGATATTTATGCATTTATAGGAATTCCTTCATTCTGATGCTCAAACTTGACTTCCACCTTTCTTGCTGAGGCAATATCCATTTCAGTTCTCTCTTCATCATCACTGAAAAGGATATAGCAACATAATTTGTTGATGTTGAATTCCATACAATGATGTGAGCTTCAGGATTCAACTTGCCTTTATCATCCGCAGTTCTAATCATAGGTAAACCTTCATGATTTTTTTTCTTATAGGTGGGAGTCATTTTGAAATGAACAAAATGGGGTGCACATTCTTGCAAGGGTTGACTACAATATGTACTTTTATCCTTTTCGTTTAGAACTGGCCCCACTTCACTGAGCCTTGAACAATGCTCTTCAATTTTGCTTCCATATGAAGAAACAAGCTACCCATTACTTGATTCATGAGACAAGTATTCATCAGTAAAACATTCACTAACAAGCATAGTATTTTCCTGCAACACAACTTTAGATTCCTTGCACACATCATTTTCTTCAATTCTATAAGGCATGCTCATGTCTGGGATTGCATCTTTCCTAGGAGAACCCATAGAGTCCAACATTTATGTGATGTTTGAGGACCATCATTTTCTTTAACATGTACTAATGCTGAGCTAGGTAATTTATTGTCCTGATGTTCATATCTAAAGATACCATCAATCGACATCATTCTATTCCCCCCCCCAAACATTGTTCAACTAATATATCAATGAAGACATGCAATGAATATAGATGAATTGTTTTTGCATTTCCTACACTTACTATGCAAGGCTTATATTTTTTACCAGTAATGTCATGGAGAGCATGTTTTCATATCCTTGAGACCAACTCATCAACTATTGCATTACACTGAGCACTAACAAGCACCCTTGATATTTTGCTTCAAAAGGATTATATCCATAATTGTTATTGTATTTCAATTTTCACCAAATCCCTAGCATTATCAACATCTTGCCATTGTGTTGGTGTTGCAACAGACTTATTCATTTTCAATTTCCCTCTAGACAGACTTGAAGTAGCTACCTGTTGTGTATAGACATTATCCCTTTCAATGCCACCACTCGATTTGTTTGATATTTTACTGATGGAAAGCAATACACTCACAATGTCCATAATAGTTCTTGTTTTCCCAGTTCCTACACATTGACTCATTTACACAGAAACAACCTCATCAAGTCATTGACTGTCTTTTGCAATTGAAAAATCATTCAAAAAATAAAATGTATGTGAAAGTATTAAAATCAACTTGGGGGGTCCTGAATAAGGGATAGTCCATAGTTCTTTTGTGAATCGTTTCTTTGAAGAACATCACTAATTGCTTTGCGTTGGCTCTCATTGAAGGCTTCCTTTAGGTACTCCTTCAATGGCTTTGGAAACAATCTCATATATTCACCTTGGGTATCTTTGCTGTGAGTACAAACATCTGCAAATTATGTTGCATATATGTGTGGATTGAGAATGATAGTCAATAAAAGAACATCTTTGACAATTGAGAGTGCCTAGAATTCTCTAAGGTAAGGTGTAATGATCATAAAATAGTCACACACCATTTACTATGTATAGTGAGATGTCTTCTAGCCTTGGCTAGATGGGAAATACCATATTGGAGGTATAACCTTAATAACATAGTAGTTGACCTTCATTTAGCATCTCCTTCCCTTAGTTCCACCTGCAAACCAATATATGTTCAGAATATAGAGAAAATATGCATAGTGAAACAAAGTCCACCACAACAATACAAATCTTAGTTCTACACTACCTTTCCAATCATATGAACATTTTGGGAAACTAGTTGGAAAGGTTCCCATGAAATCAAGAACAAGTCATTTTCAGAGAAACCCCTTGGATGCAACATCTTCTCTAGTATCTGGCATAAACCACCCAAGGTGGAACTCATCAACTTTCTCTAAGGAATCCAAGTGCACACTACCAAACCACATGTCTTCTCATGAAGATACCTCTTCAAATGAATATCTCAATTGTGCTTTGAATTCCTCCAAAACCAAAGGGCGAAAAAATATCCATGTAATGATCAAGTGAGAGAAAAGAAGTATGCACTTGTGTCAAGTTGCTTGCCTGCAAATTCTCAGTTTCACTTCCAGAAAGAATAATTCCAACCACAGAGAAATAGGTTAGTTCTAGAATTCGTTTGTACCAATCATCTAGTCTAGGAGGTTTATACTTTCTCATCCCACTTTTCAACCTATCAAATCTACCTCTATTGTTCTCCAACGGGATTTGAAGGTGGATCAACTGATGCTTTGGAGGATCAACTATAATTGCATTCCCAGCTGACATAGAAGAAAGAAACATTGTATTCTCTACGACCTTGGATGTTAGGAGAGATGTAATTGCTAAGATTGTTGACTTGGAGAAGGGACATGCCTCTCAATATCCCTCCTTGATCCCAAATGATAGCTCCAACAATTCACGATCTAGTGAATTTCCATTCAACCTGAGAATGGATGAACAACCAAGAGGAATCAGGAGACCAACACATGGAAGCATAGATGAGTGGAATCAAGTTGAGCATTGTTTTGTTAAATACACTGGTAAGTTGAATTCCAGTAAAAACTCATCCACTCCGTTAGCATTATAATGTTTCCTGTAACACTAGTGTTTAAGTTTCAGTTATAGGACTTATGTTTGATATTGTCTAGGATTATGCTAAAATATTTATTGAATGCAAGTCATTTCTAGAGGACATTATTTAGAGGAATTGTGGTTAGCATTTTCACTATTGAATTGGATAATGAGGAAGGAAAAACCTATCCTCCCCTTCAAGGAATTGCGTCTTAGTTCAGGCTATATTTCTTCAATATCTCTTCTTCAATCTTTGGGGCTTTCTTTCTTGTGATAACCTACTTGTATGCCTATGCTTATGTCATCCATTTCCATGTTGCTTTTAAATTGATTTTCCATTTGATTTCATTTTAGGATTCTTCTTGCACCTTTCTTTTGTTGGGCTATTATTATTGAATGTATTCAGTAGTCCCTTGGGTTTTTGTAGTGGCTATAGGGCCACTACTGCGCCCACCATCAATGATTCCTCAAAAAAATGGGTTAGTATTCATTGCAACCATAAGGGTATGTGTAGGTGAGTGTGTGGGAGACTCTAATTGGGAAGAGTCAGAAGTGAACTTGGGTGCCTAGGGAAAAGGTTCTAGAGATGAGGAAGTGTGTCAAACTGGGGTTCGATGTGTGCATTCCAAGAATCTGGACTAAGGAAACTGCCCCTGAATTCTACGAGAGTACCTCATAGGAGTTATGTTGGCTAGAAAGTACTATGGGTATAAGCTCAATGATCAAGATAAAATTATCAAAATTCCCAATGATCCTAGTTTGCAAGATGAGAGCACAACAAAGAGGCACTCAGGACAACAAACAAGCTCGAAAAACCAATTGTAACTATGTGTCACAACAAGTGAGATACAACAAAATGGCCACAAAGCCAACAAGTATCACTACCTGTCAAAAGAAAAATGACCCACTAACTATGAGGTATGGGAGAAAGAAACTACCTAACTAAAATATGGAAGGCATTCTCAAGTCGCTTCCTCTATGGGAGTCTCAAGTCCCATCAAACAAAGCGAAATGAAAACAAAACATGGCTAAGGGATATCCCCCTACTGAATGAGATCCCGAGTAAAAGATCCCTAAATAGAATGGAAGCTAAGATAACTCCTTAAATCCGCGTCCGGAAAGGTTACCTATAACTTCGGTCCGTAGAAAATAAGTAGGTGTCCTTCAGTATAGAGTGGAGACTCGAATTCCACCCAGACCTGCTCAGCTAGTATTTCCACTTGCCTTCCTCAATTGTGCCAAAAAATACAAGATGGTTTTGGATCCCTAATTAGACAGCTTCTATGTCTCATATGTAAGTGACAAAGGGAAATATTTGTGATTCCTAGCCCCAATGTCCTCACCTAACTACCAAATTGTTTTTGTCCCTCAAGTGAGGTCAATGTTCATTTAGTTAAGGTAAATTTTAAGGCTCTGCTTGGGGTCAAGAACCAAGCGTTTGAATTTAAGGTGTGCGTTGTGTGCACAAGTGCTATGTATAGCCTAGAGATATAGCCGATAAAATAAATGCTGAAAGGAAATAATAAATGATGGTATGTAAAAACCAGTGTTTCATTCATCATTTCAACTAAATGCAAGCACTTATCTTCCCATCTAAATAAAAGCAATGATTTATTACCATACAACTTACTGAAATAGAAAATGATGCATGTAAACAAGATATAAATGGTATGAAAAGGTGTAGCAAAGACTCAAAAACATGTTGTTCTTCTCTATGGTGCTCAACAAAGGTAGACCAATCGACATCGGAAACAAGCGAATAGGTTCCAACAGAACACTAAAAGTACTACAAACAGATAGGTATGGAAAAATTAGAGCAGGTTGCAGGGTGCAGAAACATGATGGAGGGTCGAAGGGGGTATAAATAACTTGAAAAATAAAAAACAGCTGCAAATCACTCTTATTGAAGGGACATAGGCGATATGGGTCGTACATAACTGAGAATAATCGTGGCAGGAGACAAAAACATAGAAAAAGTTGTGGGTTGCACTTAATTGGAAAAAAGGTGCAACCTGAGTCCCAAAAAAATGGCTAAAAGGTGCGACATGAGTCCCATAAAAATGGAAAAAAGGTGTGACATGGGTCCCACAAAAATGGCAAAAAGGTGCAACCTGGGTCCCACAAAAATGACAAAAGGGTGCAACCTGAGTCCCCCAAAATGGCAAACTGGTGCAACTTGAGCAAAAAACATTGTTTTAGGGTCAGTTCACACTTATTAGTCAAAACGGTGCGACATGTCGCATTTAATGGCTGGAAAGGAGCGACTTGGTTCACACTTATGGTCCAAATAGGTGGGATCCTGCTGGAACTATTTTTTTTTTTTAAATAGAGGTTCGACAAGTGCTGGAACATATGGTACAAGCTAGTTTTTCGGTCCATATCTGACTAACAACGATAGATTGGTCAATAAGAAGGAAAACCTAGAAAAATAAAATGAAAATCAAATGGGTAAGGATGGTCAAATGAAACCACATATTTGCACATATCGAACCCGGTGGGAGTCGCCAAAAATTGTGGGATTCCCTAGTGGATTTCCCAAAAACTATTGCTAGTGTTTTCACACTAGATTGTGCCAACAATCACCTACCAAGGATTATGGAATGACTAGTAGCAGTTTCAAGAACAAAAATGCAAATAATGAAAAATAAACTAGATCTACACTAAACATGCATTAAGCTAACATCAATTTAAAATGGTTTTAAAAGAGCACAATTTAGGACCATAAGAAATACCTGGAAATGGGGGACCTTGCATCCTTCTAAAGTAATGTGTCCTTGGTCTCCTAGCAGCTCCATAGTCTCTAGCTGCACATCGAAATAGGTTCCAAAGTTCAACATATGGGTAAAAGGGACTCAATGGATTTTCGACATAGTAATGACATGCATGAGGTGGATAATAGAATGCATTATGAAATGGGGGGACCTTCACATGTATATATAGATATTGTGACCCATGGTATTTGGTGGCCAATGATATTGGAAAATGGTATTTGGATAAACATTATGAGTGGGTTAAGATCGAAATTCTTGTTCCCCCTTTTTATGGAATTTTTCTTGTTTGTGGGAATTTCTTATTTTTGAGGATTTTCCCTTTTTCCCATTTTTAGCATGTGCCAACTTCCCTCTTTTGTGGAAAGATGAAGTAATAATGATGGGCCATTTATGATATTTTTTTGGCATGTGAAGGTCAAAGTGGTGGAAATGGAAAGTGAACATGATGTATTATATGGTGTGACTAGTGGATAAGCAAAGTGGACAAAATTTTGGTGTTAACACTTAAGGACCTTGATCTCAAACTTTGTGCCAACAAAATAGACCTCCATTTAGGGAAAAAGTCGAGATACAAATTCCTATCATCATAATTAATAAAATACATGATACCATTTCATTGATTATAACTCATTATACCTAATTGAAATAATATTTATGAATTTATTTATGTTATTATATATAATAAAAACTTTAAAATCCAATTTGTAATCCATAAGTTGTAAATAAAAAAAAATAAATATAAATAATAAATATAAACCAGAGGGATGAGAAGCAAAGTTGCTTACTATCGACTTCTTAAAGTTTGATTAAAAACAATAACAATGACAACCTACAAACCAATAATACCACTACAAAAGAGAAGTTCATTGCATTAATAATAAAAACAATGGTTATAAAAGCAAAGAGAACACGATTAACACTATGTTACCTTAAAAGTAAACCTTTAGTCATTTCCCATAAACTTAAGAGGAAAACAAGTTTATTAAATAAATAATAAAAGTTTAATTAAAAACAATAACAATGACAACCTACAAACCAAGAATACCACAAAAGAGAAGTTCCTTGCATTAAAAATAAAAACAATTCTTAAAAGAGAGAACAAGATTAAAATTAAGTTGCCTTAAAAGTAAATCTATATATAAGTTTAGTCATTTCCCATAAAACTTAAGAGGAAAGCAAGGTTATAGTGAGGGTAGTACCCATCTATTTCTCTCACTTAATGTTGGAATGGCAGTAACACAGAGCACAATGTTGTTCATAAATATCACTTAATGTTGGAATAGCACACGAATGGCAGTAACAGAGAGCACAATGTTGTTCATAAAGGAAGGAACCACCATGGATAGAAGCGTTTCCACCTTTAATGGACTTGATTTCGTAATAATATGATCAAGTCCCCAGCAACATGAGAAATTTGGGAATTTCCCTATCTCTTAGTCTTTTGTGAATCACCCGTTTTCAGGCAGTCTTGTAATCACCATAGTTTAGAAAGAAAGCAAAGGAGGGTACGAAGGATGGTTTGTGAACAACTTCAATAAGTTGAAATTGTATTATTTTTATTGTCTTTTGACAATAATTTATGGTAATACTATGTTTATATTTGTTACCTTTATACATACAAGAAATTAGTGAGGCAAATTACACACGATAGGCTATAGCACCATTTTTTCATAATTTGTTTGTAAGTGCCCAGGGAGATAAAAATGAATATGTTTACTCATCATCTTTTCATAAGTTGTTTGTAAGTGCCAAGGGAAATCACAATGAATATGTTTACTCATCATATTTTTTCTTTGCAAGGTGGATGGAGCATAGAACCAAACAAGACTCATAATTTGTATTATTAAATTTGCACAAGTTTCTTATTATTAGTGATTTTGAGGTTGATTCAGCCCATTGTCTATTGATTTGCCAAACTATTTTTGTTGATGTATATGTAGCTTCGGAATGTATTTTATCTATGTATTTCATATATATTTATTGTACCCTTATTAGAGATGTGTTATTCCTCTATAAGGAAGTGTCGTCATGTGGATTGACAAGTGTCGCAAGTGTGTGTACTTGCCGATGGGTTATTAGACCACCATGTGTGGGGTCGGCCCTGAAATATATATTATATTGTGGATGTACCTAGCTAGACAAGTCGGCCCCATAAGGTTACTGGGCAAACAGGTTAGTATAAAGAGAGATCGGGAGATCTCTATTTTGATCATTCGGAAAGACACACTTCTCTCACTCAGAAAGTGGCGCACTAGTGAGGAGGAGGATCATCTGCTCTAGGAGACTATCTCAAGTGTATTTTGGTTGTACTTTGGTTGAGCCATTGCTCTCTATCTCTGAGGAAGTTGTGGGGTTTTTCACCTTAAGGTTTTCCCCATGGAAACTCTGTGTCTCTTGTCTCTCATGCTTTTGATTCTTGTGATGCTTGTCATGCTGATTGTGATTGTTATGCATTTATATACTGTATATGTTATTCTCTCAGTAAGGATCCAAGAGTATTGTGAATTAATGCTCAAATTTTAACATGGTATCAGAGCTAACCTGAGAAGAAGACATTTTGCAGTGACGGAAACTTGAGTTTCTTGTTTATTGGGTTTCTCTCCACATATTTTGGAAAAGACGTATAGTAGATTGACTCTACTCATCAAGGAGAATCTATCTGTCTAATCAAAATTCAATTCTGAGCATTTTCAGATTTGGCCCTAAAAATTATGATTTCCACAAAAATAGGAATTTCTGAAATCTGAAGACATAGCTAGAAGCTCCTTGCAAAAATCGAAGTTTAGAGCTTTGGATCAAGATTTTTGGCTGGGTAGATCTCCGGGAAACTCAAACCCTAATTCAGGGCTCTCCCTAGTGAACCCGGGAGGACAAAAAGACAAATCTGAAGGGTAAAGCTTTGCTGATCTCAAATTCTAAATACACCAGGCTAATCAGCTCATCAAGGCGCATCTTTCTATCCTTTCAGAAAGTTGAAATTCACATTTTGAATTTTTAGGGTTTTTCCAACAAACCCTAATCCGGGACCAGATCCAGTTTTCAGCATTTCAAGTGGTAAGACCTAAATATTTTCTATTTCATTTGAAGTACTCTTTAAGATGTCTCACCACACCAACCTTGAGGATAAGCTTGAAGGAGCTAATAACTTCCGAGCTTGGAAGTATAGGATTGGGTTAATCCCGGAAGAGAATGAGTTGGACTCATATGTCAAAGAAGACATCCCTATCCCAGAGGATGAAGAGGCTAAGGTTTTGCACAAGAAGAACTTGGTCAAGGCAAAGAGAATCATTGCTGATTCTATCAAAGACCATCTCATACCCCATGTGTCTTCTCTAAAGACACCCAAAGAGATGTTTGACTCTTTGACCAAGCTATTTGAAGGGAAGAACATAAATCAGAAGATGACCCTGCGGAACCAATTGAAAGGAGTAAAGTTTCAGAATGGAGAAACCATTCAATCTTATTTTTCAAGGGTCTCCCAGATCAAGGAACAACTAGAAGGAGTGGATGAAATGGTGGAGAATGGTGAAGTGGTGATGGCCACTCTAAATGGCCTACCCAGGTCATGGGATTCCTTTATTCAAGGAATTTGTGCAAGGAAGAAGTTGATCTCCTTCAACAGATTACGGGAAGAATGCTCTCAAGAAGAAGATAGGATTGTGGCCCGAGAAGAAAAGATGGGAAATGAAGACCAATCTCTCACAGCACATGCCAAGAAAGGCAAGTCCAAGAAGCAATCATCTCATAACAGGAGATTCTCACACCACCATTATCATAAAGATAAGAAAGATCTCAGATGCTTCAATTGCAATGAGAAGGGACACTTTGCTTCAGATTGTCCCAAGAAGAAGAAAGACAGCAACAACAACTTCAACAACAAGAAGAAGAATAACAAAAGAAGATATCATGCTCATGCTGCCGAAGATGATGAATCCCCAAAGAAGAAGGATAGGGAAGAAAGTGATAGTGATGATGACTCATCAAGTGAAGAAGAGTATGTTCTAATTTCTGCTCTCACAGGTACTATCTCCCATGGTTATAATGATTGGTTGATTGACAGCGGGGATTCCAAACACATGACTAGGTTTAAGGAATCTTTTGTGAATCTATCTGAACATGAATCACCCCTTAAGGTGAAACTTGGGGATGATTATCAATACCCAATCAAAGGACGTGGTGAAGCCTCCTACAACCTAGATTCTGGAAAATCTTTGAAGATGAAAGAAGTCCTTTATGTACCTGGGCTCAAGAAGAACTAAGTCCTTTATGTACCTGGGCTCAAGAAGAACTTACTCTCCATGTCTGCATTGGATGCAAAAGGTATGAGGGTTTCATTTGTGGATGGCCAAGTCCTAATGTGTCCAAAGGGAAAGAACATAGATGATGCAGTAGTGATTGGAGAGCAAGAGGGAGGTTTGTATAAATTGAAGGGACAACCTGAACATGCCATGGTACATGAATCCATGGAGCCAAGTGAACTTTGGCATAGAAGACTTGCTCATATGCACTATAAGGCACTTCCAATTGCAAGCAAGGCTGTAGAGGGTCTTCCTAAAATCAAGACCAAACATGAAGGTGTTTGCAAAGGATGTGCAAAAGGTAAGAACATTAAGAAGGCTTTCCCAAGCAGTGAAAGCAAGGCAAAAGACATCCTGGAAATCATCCACTCAGATGTATGTGGTCCTATGTCATCCAGTTCTCTGAGTGGGTTTGTTTACTATGTCTCATTTATTGATGACTTCTCCAGGAAGACTTGGGTATACTTCTTGAAGAACAAAGATGAGGTGTTTGATAAGTTCAAGGAATTCAAAACCTTGATGGAGAATCAAACTGACAAGAAGATCAAAACATTTAGATCCGACAATGGTGGATAATTCACCTTAGGTGACTTCAAGAAGCTTTGCAGTGATTCAGGGATTAAGAGGGAGTTGACTGCTCCTTATAATCCACAACAGAATGGAGTTGAAGAAAGTAAGAACAGAACAATCATGGAAGCAGCAAGGGCAATGCTGCATGACTAGGATGTACGTATGCATCTATGGGCAGAAGCAGCTAGAACAATTGTATATGTGCAGAACAGAACACCTCACAAGATATTGGAGAACAAAAATCCAAAAGAGGTCTTTTCTGGTAAGAAACCTGAAGTCAGCCCTCTCAGAATATTTGGTTGTCCAGTATACACTCATGTCCCAAAGGAAAAGAGGACCAAACTAGATCCTTCAGGAAAGAAGGGTATCTTTGTGGGTTACAGTGAAAGCTCGAAGGCTTACATAATATACTTTCCAGGGTTCAATAAGATTGATGTCAGCAGGGATGTAACATTTGATGAAAACTCAACATTCATCAAATCAAGGAAGGCACCTATCGAAGTTTATGAAGAACCTAAGGAAACCAGATTTCAAGACATTACCATGAATGAAGCAATTCCAGAAGTTGTTCATGAGTTTGAAGATCCGCAAGAACCTGTAGATCCACCCCGTGAGGATAACTCTCACAAGAGGAAACCTACATGGGCTAGAGAGCTCATTCAAGATGCAGAAAGATTTGGCATTCCAGAAGAAGAACACAGAGCAAAGAAGAGAACCAGATCACATACCAGCTATGTTGCTTTATTCTGTGACATTATGAACAAAGAACCTTCCAGTTATGAAGAAGCAGCGGAAAAGAAAGAATGGAAGGACGCCATAGTTGAGGAATACCAATCAATAATGAAGAATGATGTTTGGGATGTTGTCCCAAGACCTAAAGAGAAGTCTGTTGTGACTTCCAAATGGATCTACAAAATCAAGCATGCTGCAGATGGCAGTGTAGAAAAATACAAAGCAAGATTCGTAGCTCGTGGCTTCTCTCAGAAAGAGGGAATAGATTATGAAGAAACTTTTGCACTTGTATCCAGGTATACTTCCATTAGAACAGTACTTGCCCTAGCTGCAGCAATGAAATGGAAAATACACCAAATGGATGTCAAGACTACTTTCTTGAATGGTGTAGTTGAAGAGGAAGTATATGTGGAGCAGCCACTCAGTTTCGAAATACATGACAGGGAGTCATATGTGTGCAGATTGAAGAAAGCCTTGTATGGTTTGAAGCAAACTCCCAGAACTTGGTATGGTAGGATGGACAGTTTCCTATCTAGTTTGGGCCTTACCAAGAGTAAAGCGGATTCCAACCTTTACTACAAGGTTGAGGAAAGGAATCCTGTGATTCTACTCCTATATGTGGATGACTTATTTGTAACAAGAGATGACAGATTGATTGCAGATACTAAGAGGAAGCTTGCTGCTGAGTTCGATATGAAAGATTTGGGAATGATGCATTATTTCCTAGGTATGGAGGTGTGGCAGAGTGCAGATGGGATCTTCCTTGGTCAAGGGAAGTACATAATAGATATCTTGAAGAGATTCAGGATGATGAATTGCAAGGCCATGGCCACACCTATGGCATCAAATCTGAAGCTTCCATGTGATGCTTCATCTGAGCTGGTTGATGTCTCTATGTATCATCACATGATTGGGTCCTTGATGTACTTGACAAACACGAGACCAGATATTTGCTTTGTGGTGAACACATTGAGCCAATTCCTGACGGATCCGAGTAGTGTTCACCTGGTTGCTATAAAGCATGTTCTGAGGTACTTGAAGGGTACAGTGGATTATGGGCTCAAGTATGAAGTGAATCAAAAGTTTAACCTGCAGGGTTATGTTGATTCAGATTGGGCTGGTAGTGCTGCAGATAGGAAGAGCACATCTGGGTGCTGCTTCAATATGGGATCAGGTGTGATCTCTTGGTTTAGCAGGAAGCAGTCCTACGTAGCACTGAGTATAGCTGAGGCAGAGTATGTTGCAGCCTGTTCAGCTAGTTGTGAGGTAGTATGGCTACGAAAGCTACTGTCTGAGTTATTTGATCTCCCGTTGGATGCTACTGGTATCTTTTGTGATAACCAGAGTTGTGTGAAGCTGTCCGAGAACCCAATGTTTCATGATAGGTCGAAACACATAGAGATCAAATATCACTATATCAGGGATATGGTGTAGAGAGGAGCTATGAAGCTCCTGTACGTTGCGATGGACGAGCAGATTATAGATGTGCTCACGAAGCCACTAGTCAGGGTGAAGTTTGAGTTCTTCAAGGAGAGGCTTGGTGTTCTTCAGATTGATGACACTTCGAGGAAGAAGTGATGGACACATTTGCTGAAGTCATTCCAAGCATGTTGGAAGGAGGATCCTTCACATGGCTGTGGATGTAAGCGCTAGATGATGAGCATCAGGATGATGTTCTGGTTTCTGCTTTGTATGATCAGTTGGATCATTTATATATGTATGTATGCATCATGTTGGATGTTGGATATGATCAGTTGGATCATTTATATGTATATGTATGTATGCATCATGTTGGATGCTAGATATGATCAGTTGGATCATTTATATGTATGTACGCATCATGTTGATGTTGGATATGATCGGTTGGATCATTTGTATATGTTTTGTATATGCATCATGTTGGATGCTTGGACCATGTATTTGTATACGTATTAGGTGGATACTGTGTATGACCAGGTAGATCATGTATGTTGATATGTATCAGGTTTGATCAGGTGGATCATGTATGATGATATGTATCAGGTAGATACTTGGTATGCATCAGGTAGATGCATTATATGATCAGGATGATCATGGATGATGAGCTTCAGGATGTTGCTCCAGATGACATGCAACAGGATGTTGCAGTGATGATGATCAGAATGATCATGTGTACATCAGGATGATGTATGGTGAGTATCAGGTTGATACTCGGTGGCTGTGGAATAGGTTGTGAAGATAAGCATGTAATTTGTGCCCTAGGAGATTTGCAAATAGTCTTTCGAGGTTTTGCCTATGGCATGTAATTTGTACCCTGGGATATCTGGCAAATGCTCTTTCGAGGTTTTGCTTGGGAGGACATATAATTTGTGCCCTGGGATATCTACAGATAGTCTTTCGAGGTTTTTCCTATGGCATGTAATTTGTGCCCTGGGATATCTGGCAGATGCTCTTTCGAGGTTTTGTCCTATGGCATGTAATTTGTGCCCTGGGAGATTCGATAGGTTGAGCCGTGTGCTCGTAATCAGTCCTGGGATGCTCTTTCAAGTTTTTGCCATGACCACATGTAATTTGTGCCCTGGGAGATCCGATAGGTTGAGCCTTGTGCTCGTAATCAATCTTGGGATGCTCTTTCGAGGTTTTGTGGTGACCACATGTAATTTGTGCCCTGGGAGATCCGATAGGTTGATCCTTGTGCTCGTAATCAGTCCTGGGATTCTCTTTCGAGGTTTTGTGGTGGGGTCACATGTAATAAGTCCTGGAGATCTGGACAGGATGAAAAAGGCCTCAGATGCTCTTTAGGGTTCTTACTAGTCAAGAGACTCTTTTAAGGTTTTGTGACATACGTAATAAGTCCTGAGATTTCCACAGTATGGCCAGTGATGATGAAGACTTGCAGGTGGTGGGCCTACATCCAGTATGAAAAAGGGTTGGCTCTGTAGAACTTCCTATGACGAGTAGAGTCAGATATTGGTTGAGATAGCAGCAGCAGTGACGATGATGATGACGATGATCCCGAGAAGAAGACTTGTCTATCAGATCTATGTCGAGAAATACCTTCCTAGTTAAGAGGGAGTGTTGATGTATATGTAACTTCGGAATGTATTTCATATATATTTATTGTACCCTTATTAGAGATGTGTTATTCCTCTATAAGGAAGTGTCATCATGTGGATTGACAAGTGTCGCAAGTGTGTGTACTTGCTGATGGGTTATTAGACCACCATGTGTTGGGTCAGCCCTGAAATATATATTATATTGTGGATGTACCTATCTAGACAAGTCGGCCCCATAAGGTTACTGGTCAAACAGGTTAGTATAAATAGAGATCGAGAGATCTCTATTTTGATCATTCGGAAAGACACACTTCTCTCACTCAGAAAGTGGCGCACTAGTGAGGAGGATGATCATCTACTCTAGGAGACTATCTCAAGTGTATTTTTGTTGTACTTTGGTTGAGCCATTGCTCTCTCTATCTCTAAGGAAGTTGTGGGATTTTTTACCTTAGGGTTTTCCCCACAGAAACTCTGTGTCTCTTGTCTCTCATGCTTTTGATTCTTGTGATGCTTGTCATGCTGATTGTGATTGTTATGCATTGATATACTGTATATGTTATTCTCTTAGTAAAGATCCAAGAGTATTGTGAATTAATGCTCAAATTTTAACAATTTCTACATTGCTCTACATTGAAATATACCATAAACTTTGGATTCCACTATGAAAAATAATGTAAGCCCCATTGGTCTTATCACCATCAAAATCACACATGATCAATAACGTCCTTTTATGAGTTGCATATCTGGTAGTCTAGATTTGGTCGTAAGTATTGCTTGTTTAATATTTCACTAAACTAAAAGAAAAATAAACTACAATTATATTTACTCAAGTTCTCTTATTCTTATCTCCAAGGTGTCATCATTTCTACACATGAACAATAATATTAGTATCTTCATATTAGATATATTACTTACTTTTATTGTATTCATATATTTATTTTGATCTAGAAAAAAATGATGAATAATAATACATTCTTTGGGGGGTGACGAGGGTCAATAGCGATAGGGTCGTGAGGGATAGGGATTCTAGTGTGGATCTTGGTAATGGAGTGGAATAATATAGGGTTAATGGAAGTGGCTCAAAGGATTTTGATGGATCTCCCAGTAAGCATTTTTCACCTCAATCCACTTCCAAATGTTGTTTTCAGGTTTAGGGTGGAAGAAAAACTCATGATCTTCCTTTTTATTAGGTTCTGAAGGGATCCAAGTTACTGCGGGACATGGATTTAGATGGTTATTTTTGTTGTTGATATCCCCCTCTTCTAAGAATGATGATTTGGGTTACAAAATTTTTGTCTTTCCTATCTGGAAGAGTTAAAATATCTCCTCTTAATCATGGGTTTTTTTCTTTCATTTTTAAGAGTATGGAAGATCGAGATATGGAATTGCAGAACAATCCCTGGTGTTTTAGGGATGTGGGTTTGGTTTTTATTTGTTGGATAGAAAAATTTGATTCTTAAATGGACTTTCATTGTATACAAATATTATGGGTTTGTTTGGATAACCTTCCTTGGTAGTTTATTTGTGCTAATGTCTTGCATGTGATAGGTGACTCCACTAGATATTTTCAATGTGCCTTTCCGAAAATTCTTGACAAGTATGGGGTGCCTCATATTCTTGTACTTGTATAGACAAATGGGGGTCTTCTAGATTATATTTTCTTGAGATGTGGAGGTTTATTGTGGGTTGTATATATCAGCTGAGAGAAAATTTCATTTTGATTCCATTTTTGTCAGTCTATAGGGAATATTTTATAGGAGCCTGTTCCCTAGGAGGGTCTAACTATAAAGTGTTGGAACCAAAGGTTATGCAGGTTCATCACACTTCTAGATATTCTAGATATAGTCATTTGAAAGTTAGTAGTCGACTAGCAGAGTAGTCGATTAAGTTCTTGACTAAGTTGTCAATTGATTGGTCAACTGAATGGTCGACAAGGCTATCAATTAGATGGTCAGCTTGACTATAATAGTTTACTAATCAAGGTAATTTTGTGGTATTTTAGGAAAATATTAAAACCAATGACCCTTATGGACCAGATTAACCTCAATATAAGGAACTTTGTTAAATCTAGTGACTATAAAGCAATGACCCTATGGGTTGTATTAACAATGAAGAATAGTGAATTGTGAGATAATGCATTATGATGTTCTAATCATAATGTGATCTACTTAAGTGCTATGTATGTCAACACCATCTCTGTTCTTTGAATATATTTATCCATTTTTCTATTTTCTATCATAGATTTTGTTCAAAGGGTTTCATATTGGAGCAGGTTTTGGACCTGTCTTGGAAGTGCGTCGGAGATGGACCATGTAACAGTTCAAGAACTAGCCCAAAACCACATAGAAGGTGGAAGTTAGATAGAAATTAGTTAGGAGTTGTCCACTTTGTAATGGGATCCTCCCATGTTTTGATGTATAAAATGTAGGATATCTAAGGGTAGAAGAGTAGTGTTTGTTTTGGAGAAGCTTGTATTAGCAGAAAGCAGTTACCGTGTTGTGTAATGCTGGGTAGTTGAAGAATGAATAAAGTATTGATGCATGCCGCACAAGCTATGTAATACTATTCCAATGATAATACAATTAAGAGACTTTGGTTGAAGTATTCTATAATGGTTTTAATTTCTTATATTTATCAGATGTGATGTTGTCATGAATGTTATTTTTGATATAATGAAAAGAATGTTGAACCACATGGTAAATAAATGAATTAATAGTAGATCTGTTGAATGTATATTCACATCCCTTCAACCCTATAGAAACTTGGTTCCTATAATCCCCTTTGATACCTTGGGTGAGTGTCATCTATTCGTAGGTGATGCCGAAAGGGCTCATGTCTGGGGTTTTGCTGGTGTGATTTATGTTGAACCTTAGGTCTACCCGTGCACCAAAATTTCCCAACATGGTTTCAGATCTATTGGTTTTGACTTAGTCTTTTGTCCCCAAATTGTACTGAGTCGGATCTAGGGTTGATCAACTCTAGGATGAATATTTGTCAATAGATACTTTTGAACTTAGATTAGATCTGTAATATATTAGAAGGATGGATTCCAATATATAACCTGTTATTTTGAATATTCAATGTGGGATCTTGACATGGGAATGTTATTAAAGAGAAAGGGACTTTGGAAGCATACCAAGACTACTATTCCTGATCCAATAGATGACCAAGCTAAGTTTGTGATCAATAGAAAGAAGGATGAGGTAGTTGGGGTCATCACGACCTACATTTCAAGGGATATTCACTTTCATACAAGTGGGAACAAATTTCATCATGGTATTTGGAATAAGATAAAGTCTCTATTCGATAAGTTCAATGAAAGTCAAGTGATGAAAATAGAGAAAGAGTTGATCTCTATAGAACCCCATTCCTTAGAAAGGATTGGGGACCATTTAGTTGGTATTAAATAACTATAGTTGAAATTGGGTGAATGTGGGAATTTTTTTTCAAAGAAGGATAGACAATTAATTGAACCGTTCCTGTTGAAGTTGAAGAAACCCTATGATGTGTTCAACTCCTCATTTCATGCCACTTGGATGTCACACAAGGAAGAAGGAACGGAATTTTCCTTTGATAATTTTTGTGATTTATTGATCAAGGTTCAACAAAATATGCTTGATGAAGGGAATCTTGGTAGCAAACACCAAACTCACTTGCTCAAAGGAAAGTGTTATCACTAAAAGATGTTCCTTGACTGCAGAAGGAGCATGGCTAGTGAAATCTTCGTAATATGTAAGGGATATCTAGGAATGTTAGTTTGTAAACATAACAGAGATTAAGCTAGGATAGAAGACTAAACTACAGGAAGTGTATCAGTGTAAAGTACAATAATAGAAAAGCCTACGAACATGAATTTATAAAAGAAATGAATCAGGTTCTGCATCAAATATCTAAAGATAATTTCATGTGCATCATAAGAATTATGGCATAGATGAATAAGACCATACACAGAACAAAATCATGAATAACATGTAATTCAATTATTAAAGCAAAACATGGCTCAAATGATCATAATCATTTCAAAGCAGTCATTTCATATTAAGAGATACAAAAATGCATACATGCCTGCAATTAACAATAGCAGTTTGTTCTAACCCTGCCTCAGCCCTTGGCTGAAACTCTGTCCCTCCCCCTATTGACAATGACAAACTTTATAGAAAGTACAATCTACGAGCAGTTGCAAGTGTTTAGGAGAACAAATCTCACAATAAACTAAAAAATATTAAAGCTATTGTAAGCAATCTAGGAAATCTCCTTAAAGGTTTCCTTTTGAATCTGAGATTGAACCTTTTGAAATCCTGTAACTGCTAAATGCTTGATGCCTACTTCCTAAAGATATGGCTTGATCCCTCTAAATCTGGATGTGCTTTTCCAGTTGTTTTAAGTTGCTAATTAGCTGCCATCAAATCTGGAATTGTTCCTCCAATTGCTCCTTGAAATCATGAAGAAATTCACAGAATCAATCCTTTGTTTCCAGATATTTGACCACCTGTCTTTTAGATCTGGGATTTGATATTGATTTTGACACCCTATTCTTCAGTTGACTGATCCTCTGCCACCTTGAAATGTGCAACTTCAACAACAAAAAGATATGTAGAACAACCACAAAGACTTAGATTAAGTGTAACATATTCTCATCCTCAAAACCTTCATTTGGATTCAATAGTCCGAGACTGATCCATTTTTATCCTTGTTAAAGACCAAGGTGTCGCATTCTTCTATTTTCCGTTATCTTCTTTTGGTACAACCATTGCAATAGTTGGATCACTATTTCTGTAATGCTCCCATTCGGATACTGTGCGAGTTGCTTCCAATTTCACCCAGTGCATAAGACTCATTTTATTCAAAGTAGAGCAACCTGTTAGTGTAAAGATATCCTTTTCATTGGTAATAGATTCAATGGTTTCCAACTGCCCCATCAAGTCGCCTATGCAACACCATAAGCTACAGGGATTAACCTTATATTGTGTTTGTTGTTGTGAATGAAATATAGTAGCAAATGCCTCTTTGTCTTAATGTTGTCATGGAATTTGAATTGGCGGTGGAAAGAGGTTTTAATGCCACTCAAAAGGAATCGTTCTCAACTCCTGAATGATTAAGATGACACTTACACATCTAGACCTTGATCTTGACATATGAGCAATAACCTAGCGCTTAATTTGCTATGTTGACATCTGAATTTAGCTGCCGGTGAACCCAATATTCATACTTGGGCTCTATCAACACCTTTAAGCATTAAATAACAAAGCTTTGAGTTTAGACTTTTGACATATGATGTGAACAGTCTCAAGATACTTTCAAACACACTTATCTTTTGATAGATATCACTATATGAATTCGATCACTTGACAAGCTTACTTTCTGGTAGGTTCGATTGATGAGACTTGACACTTGGCGTATGTTACTCTGAACGCTTGCCTGCTACCAGAATTCCAAATTCTTATGGGAGAAATCTGGTACCAACAGAAAGGTCAAGCAAAATTATAAATAATGGGCTCAACTAGACACCCTGAATAAACAACATAAGTGTATTTAACAACCAACTAAAGGAAATACTGATGAGTCAGAATTAACCAAGAAGAATTGAAATAAGAAAGCCTATCACTATTGTGGAAAGGTGGGACATGTGGAGAAAACTTGTTGGAAGAAGACAAAGTATTTGGAATAAAAGGTCAAGCATATTAAAGAAGACTATGTTGGTTGTTCGCTCGATCAATTGACCTGCATACAATTTCACCTTTTATGTTATCACCTCCCATGCGTTACATGCCCACACCACTCAGGCCAAGTTGATAGTCGATTTTGGTTGTACTCATCATATGGCTAATGATGCTTCTCTGCTCTCTTCCTTAATTGGAGCTCGAAAAGATACAATTTATGGAGCTAATGATTATGCCCTCATAGTCACTAGAAGCGGAGATGTTGAATGTCAACATTGTAGAATATCCAATGTCTATCATGTGGTTATATTGAGTGCAAATTTGGTGCCGATGGCTTAACTTACATATACTAGAAAGATTGTTTATTTTTGGTCCTATTGTTTTATCATAAAGGATCTGAGGCATAGGAGGGAATATGTTGTTAAGATCACAAATATGGACTATATAAGTTTTGTGACCCTCCCAAGACTGATCTTTAATCGATTGTTTTTGTTGCCCAGATCGACGACCAAAGCTGAATTTGGCATGAACGACTCATAAATCTAAACTTTTGAAGTTTGAAGATGATGGTAAAAACGAATATGGTTATTAATATCCCAAATACCATTCCACTTGATGGATTTTTTCCAAATAATCATCAGGAACCCTTTGATTTTTGGAAATCAAGGCGAGCACAGGACCAACCAAAACTTGTTCACAATGATCTTTGTTGCATAAAAAAACCTCATTATCAAGTGCATAGTATATTTTAACTTTTATTGATGATTTATCCATATTTACATGGGTTCATTTCTTGAAAAACAAGTTGTCTTTAAAATATTCAAGGAATTTAGAGCATTGGATGAGAAGTAATATGGTAAAATTATTGAATGTTTGAGATCAGGAAATGGTGGAGAATATGTGATTCGACAGTTTGAAGATTACCTATCATATTTAATGGTATGCCTTGGTAGAGATCTGTCCCTCACACCCCTTAGCAGAATGGAATGGAAGAGAGGAAGAATAGGAATTTGATAGAAATGGCTTGATGTCTAATGTAGGCCAAAGACCTTTCGACAAAATTTTTGGTAGAATATGTTTACTACTCAGACTATCTCATGAACCCTGTTTCGACTAGAGTTGTCAACGACATGACTCTAGTTGAGAAGTGGTGAGGAAGAAAACCTTATGTCAGACACCATAGAACCTTTGGATGTGTTTCTTGGGTACATATCAATGACAATTGTAGGAAGAAACTAGATGCAAAGAGTCATGATTGCATTGTGATGGGATATTCTGATGAACCATAATCCTTTCAACTATTTGACCTTGTCAAACAATAGATTAACTTGAGTAGGAATGTAACATTTGATGAGAATACGTCAAGTAAAATTTATTGAAATATTCCTTTGGCTTGTTGTATAGTGATCCTTTGGACATTCTTGAAGAATATAGATTGGCAGTACATTCATTTGATGTTTTGATTAGACAATTGACCACTATTCTTGAGTCAATTGATAGTCAGTCTAAATCGAATGACGATCTTGACCTGCATGATCAAACTCCTGAAACCAACTGACATGGTTCATTTCCAAATTTGTTTACCTCGATGGGATGCTAATACTATTGAAGCCGATTGACCTAATGTTGGTGATGCTAATACTGGTCACCAGACCTACAATCATAAACAACATGTGAGTGTTGCTTTCATGGATTGTGTTCTTAAAATCCTTGAACCTGACACCTATGTTGATGCTTGGGGACATCCTGAATGGGAGAATTTTATGTCTATTGAAATTGATTCCTTATTAAAATATTAGAATTGGGATTTAGTCCCTCAACCACATGGGAAGAATGTTGTGAAGTGTAGATGGGTCTACAAGAACAAGTTTACCTTAGAAAGTGTTATTGAATGTCATAAGGTTTGACTAGTAGCCAAGGGATTCTCTTAACAAGAAGATATCAATTGAACTGAAACCTTTTCCCCTACAGCAAAGATGAAGTCCATTCAAGTGATATTTTTCGCTTGTTGCTCGGTTTGGATGGGAACTTCATGAAATGGATGTGAAAAGTGCCTTTCTATACATGGTGATTTTTCTAAAGAAATATATATGGAGAAACATCCTAGTTTTGTGATAGATTCATGTGTCTTGTTTTCTTACTAAAGAATTACTTGTCTGGTTTGAAGCAAGCCACATGTTCTTAGTATGAAAAGATTGATCGTGTTTTCATCAATCATGAATTCAAACATTGTCACATTTGATCAAAATATTTTGCATCATGTGATCATGGTGATACTTAGATTATTGTATTGTATGTTGGTAATTTAGTCATAACTGGAAATAACAATTGAGATTGAAGAGGCTGCCTATAGATACATTTGAAATCACTGATCTTGGTCTTTTGCATTTTTTTGGGCATTCAAGAGCAAAAAATTATTGATGGTATTTTTATTTCTCAACCCAAATATTCTTTGGATCATTTGAAACGATTCAAAATGGACGAATGTAATTCTTTTGGTACACCCTTTCAGTCAGGTGTCAAATTTTCTAAGCATTGTGACTCTCCCCAAGTTGACACCACCCTTTACCAATAGTTGGTCAGTATCCTCATATACTTAACTCACAATCATCCTTATATATCCTTTTCCATTAGTGTGTCTTGGTTCATGCATGATACCAAATAAATCCACTGGAAATATGCAAATTCAAGTATTCGATACATTAAGGGTACATATCAATTTGGTATTAAATATTGTCATAGTATAGATTTGGTGGTCATTTTTATTGATTCCGACTGGGCTGATCACATTCATAAAGTCCACTTCAGTTATGTGTTTCAACTTAGTTTTGGACCCTTGGTATGATCTTGTAAGAAACGTAAGGTAGTCTCTCTTTTGACTATAGAAGCAGAGTATTGTGGTGCTGTCAATGCAAGTACATAGGTAGTTTGGATCCGTCAGCTGTTGGAGGATCTTGGTTTTCCTATTCAAACCTCAACTGTTACCTATTGCGACAATCAAAGTGCAATTCAGGTTGTGTTACACACAACAAAATTAAGCATGTTGAGCTTCATGTCCACTACATGAGAGAGTTGATATAGGATAATTTTGTTACTCTCATTTATTTCAGGATAGATGATCATATTGTTGATATCTTTCCGAAGCCTTTACCAGAAGCTAAGTTTGTTAAATTTTAGGTTATACTTGGGATTTAGGAAGCTATGATTATGGGGGGTTGTTGAGAGAACATAATTTCACATCATGAACCTTTAGAGTGTTGTGCTGATGGGGGGTGTTGGAACAAAGGTTATGTAGGTTTATCACACCTCTATATCTTCTGGAGATATTCAATCGAAATTAAGAAGTCAAATATCAGAGCATTTGACTAAATGCTCGACTAAATGATCAGTGAGGCAGTTGATTGGATGGTCAGCTCGTCTAGAAAAATCGACTAATCAAGGGAATGTTGTGGTATTTTAGGAAAATATTAGAATTGATTACCTTTACTTATGGACCTAATCAACCTCAATACAAGGAAGTTTGTTCGATCTAGAGACTATAAAAGAATGACCCTATGGGTTATATTGATAATGAAGAATATTGAATTATGAGATAATGCATTGTGATTTTATGATCATGCATTTTGCTTAAGTGTTGTAAACAATGTTTATCGACACCACCTATGTGTTAGAATTCTATGACCTTAATGGAAGCAATAATTACACTAGCTAAGGATCTAAGAAACAATGTAATCTTCACTAGATATTACAAAAAAGATTTGCAGAGAATTAGACAAGAAGATTAAGCAAAAACAAATAAGAAAAGAACTCAATTTGATAAAATTGCATCACCTCATTAATCACAATATGAGTACATTAAATAATACATATCAAAAGAGAAATTTGAATGCCTTGGAGGAAATCCAAAATGCTCACAATTAGCAGGCTTAGATTTAGTATAAATCTCCCATCTAAGCAAAACCAAAATCCAAATCTAGGCAAGAGGTCACAAATTGGCTAACTAGGCTTAGGTAGGCCATGAGTGACAAAAAGGAAGCAAGATGGAGGCTTTTTAGGAGAAAAGGTAGGAAGGTGATGAGGCAAAAAGTAGAAACTTTCCCAATGTATCCTAGCACCTTAGATTTATCCTTATCAACAAGAAAAGAAGACAAATGTTGGATTTAACTCAGTAAAGCAAAATAAAGCAGGATAAAAGATTTCATAGTGCACTTGCTCATAAAAATTTCTTTAAAAGAAGGAAGAGGGAACATTAATGGATCAACTAACACTAGGTGGGCCAAGCAAGCACTTAGGGACCACATGACTTAGTCTAACACCTAGGAACACAAATTGATGTTAAAATAAATTATATCCTAAGGTCTAGATGGGCTCATTTAGTCTAACACCCCCCTTAGGCATGACTTAGTGTGATTAAAATATGATTAGGTCCCAGGAAACTATGGCCTATGGTCACCCCTTTTACAATCATTATCCATGTAACCTAAGGTAAGAAGGAAAACCCCATGGGAACAAAAGCCCCCGTCAAACTGAACATGTAGTGTATCAAAAAGTTTACTTCAGAATGCAACATGAACATAATAGTCCAAAGAAGGCCAGTGAGGCCAATGATTGGCAACGCATAGATTAGGATATACTTTCGTCTTTACAAGAAGACCTATCTTTTCCCAAATGTGCAAATGAAGATCCTGGAACTTGCATCTTGAACCATGAGAAGCTCCAAGAATATATTGATGGTTCCTTGAGATCTCCTTTGAGCCAACAAGGGTGAGATCAAAACCAAATGTACTAAGACATGATGGTGGTGGATTGGACTTCAAACCATATCCAAGAGTGAGGAGCAAGTGTCCAAGCGAATGCATGATGTCTCCAACTTCTCCAGCACCCCGAGGACACGTGCATGTGACCATGTAGGAATATGGAGGAGTCATGGTACCAAAGAGAGTGAATGCAACAACTCCATAGTCTGATCTAGCATCCAAAACATCCAGTGAACCACAATTCTGCACATCAACAAACTCATGAGAAGAAGGCCCCTCTACTAGAGCCCTAACTGATACATGATCCTCAATAGTAGAAGTATGATATGAAGTCATATATGGATACTCATTAGACTTGAAATTCATAATATCAGGTCCAAATGAGTCTTGATTAGATTGAGAATCAGTCCCAACCAAAATGTGGCATCCTCCATCTTTAGTGCAACTCTGAGAACATGTGCCAATGATTAAGTTGAAGCAGATAGGAATCATGTGATCAAGTAGGGAGAATGTAGAAACTCCAAAATAGGATCTAACTTCCAAAACCTTTAGCAGATCATCATTGTACACACTAGTAGACTCATGTGAAAGAGAGGAATCAAAATCCTCTTCTACTTGTAGAGAACGAACTGGATTTTCTTTCTCATAGTTCAAATTAGAAGACTCATAGGAGAACAATGGATGAATTCCTTTCTCTTCAACAATAGAAGCTCCATTAGTTGAACCTTCTTCATCATCAACATCATAGTATGAGGATTCAGGATCTTCTTCATCTTCTAGAGCCACATAAGAAGTCTCTTCAATATCTGGTTCTTGACAAATAGAGGAAGACCTCAAATCAAGGAGATCATCTTCAACTAGAACTGGTAGTGTTGAAGTTTCTGCAATTTCTTCTTCTTCTTCATGAACAAATTCTTCAGAGAGGGTTGAGGCTGAGACTTCAAGAGGAAGGACCCTTAAGGAGGTTCCAGATTCTCTCTCCAAATAATTTGCACCAAACTCTTCATTCTTCTTGCTAAATGCTTTATCCAATCTGTACCATATCTCACTTGGGTATTCACCAGTGTCAATGAGATAGCACATTCTAAGAGGAATCGTTAGACACATGGCTCCAAATGCTTTGTCACAATCATTTATCCAACCATCTTTCTCTTCAAAGGACTCTAGCTCTGCCACAATTCCAATAGACACATCAAAGAACTCATGGCTCTTGAGATATGCAACCATCTTCAATTTCCACTCAACATAGTTGAATGGTGATAGAGGAGGAATTGAATTTGAATCCACGAAGTTGTACCTGCACAAACAACCTCCAAAAAAAAGTTTGAAGATCTTTATGGAAGATTAATTGAACTCTAATGAGCTCTGCTTGGACAATAGGTACTTTATGGAGTGCTTCACACCTGGGTAGACTCCAAATGATTTCTCAAATGGATTCAAGGAAATTGCCCTAGGATTTATGTGGAAAGTCCATTGCTTCTGGTGTGCTACATCAAACAACTATGCTCCCTAGGCTCCCTAAGCTCTGATACCATGCCAAAACTATATGACCTTAATGGAAACAAGAATTCCAGAAGCTAAGGATCTAAGCAACAATGTAATCTTCACTAGATATTACAACATAGATTTGCAGGGAATTAGACAAAAGATTAAGCAAACAAACATAAGAAAAGAACTCAGTTTGATAAAACTGCATCATCTCATTAATGAAAAATATGAGTATATTACATCTCAGAAGGGAAATTCGAGTGCCTTGGAGGCAATTCGAAATGGTCACAATTAATAGGCTTAGATTTAGTATAAATCTCACATCTAGGCAAATGCAGACTCCAAAACTAGGAAAGAGGTCATGAATTGGCTAACTAGACCTAGGTAGGCCATGAGTGACCAAAAGGAAGCAAGATGGAGGATTTTTGGGAGAAAATGTAGGAACGTGATGAGGAAACAAAGAAATTTTTTTCCTAATGTATCCTAGCGCCCTAGCTTTATCCAAGTATCCATAAGAAAAACGGACAAAAGTTGGCTTTAACTCAGTAAAGCATAATAAAGCAAGATAAAAGTTGTCATAGTGCACTTGCTCATAAAAATTGCTTTAAAAGCATAAAGAGGGTGCATTAATGGATCAACTAACTTTAGGTGGGACAAGCAAGCACTTAGGGACCACATGATTCAGTCTAACACCTAGGAACACAACTTAATGTTAAAATAAATGATATCCTAAGGTCTAGATGGGGTCATTTATTCTAACACTATGTTCTTGGAATATCTTTTCCCTCATGCTATTTTTTTTCATTTGTTCCATTGCTGAAAGGGTTTCCCAACATAAAAGTAGAGGAATGTTCTTATTATGAATCTCCATGACGTCTTTGGTTTTTCCTAAGAATGTGGTGGGGTTGGTCTCTACATCCGACGAGGTCAATGGTGTTGATTCTTCTACTAGGATTGGTTTGGTTAATCAACATCCTAGTAAAGGTTCACTTGAGGTTGAGTTGGTGTGTTCTTAGAAGGAAACTAATCTTGAAATGGTTGTCCCTGGTATTAATGCTTCGATGGCCAATGGGCTAGATGATATCCCACAACCAATCTCACTTATTCTTCCTTTGTTGGAGTTTGTTTAGGTCGTGGAGGGTTGTGATAATTTCATGGTGATGCATTCTAAATTTGGTGTGCTTTTTGCTGGTGGGGATTCATATTCTTCTTCTTTGGGGGTTGTGAAGGGAAATTCAATGTTGGATTTGGGGTTAGTTAGTGAGCTTCTGGTTGTGGGGTCTATGGAAAGTAGTGCGGATGGATTTCGATGGTTTGGATGCTAGACAGTTCATTCTCATCCATGACTAGTGATTCTATTTAGGTTGCTCCATATTTGACAAGTGAGTTGCTCGTAGGGACTCCCATACCTCTTATCCAAATATTTTGATCTCACATCCAAGTCAAGATTTCTTTGTTTCTTCCACTATTATCTTCCTTTCCTTGGATTGAGATGCGGATGGTATGGGTGGGGCTCTCTCTTTGCCTTTATTTGCAAATCCATTATTTTCCCTAAATTAGGCGATTCTTTACTTTGTGCTCCAGGTGGTTCGAGCCAATTTGGTGGTGGTAAGAGTAAGTGTTTAGATCCTTTTGATGATTCCCCTTTGAGTTCTCAAACTTGAGGGGAGGGGCACGATTGAGAAATATAGAGTCTTTGTTTTGATGCCTCCTCTTTGGTGGAGTTTTTTGAAGGTCTTGAAGCCTCATTCTTAATTTTGATTAAACTCAGGGTTTGTTATCTTGTACAAGATTTTTGGCTCTAGTATTTATTTGAAGATAATTTCATCTTCTTTTATGTACTTTCCTTTATGGGGGAAGACAACAATTGTTTAGTAAGTATAGGACAATCAAATAGTCTTTATACACAAGAAGTTGTAAAATTTCCCTCATGATCATATGGTTATGTAGTCAATCATATGATTATGTAGTCAATGCTTATGTAGTTTTATTCTCTTCCCTCATGATCATATGGTTATGTAATCAATACTTTTGTAATTTTATTATTGATCAAACATGACTTTTCTAATTAAAAAAAATGTTTATTTTAATTTATGATTACAAATGATCCTATTAATTATATTGAATGTCATTCATCTTCAAAATTATCAACAAAATATAATAAGCTTCCCATAACAATCCCCGTGACCACAAATATTATTTTATCATAAATAACATGGAGAGAGTTGTGGACAAATCCTAATCTATTAATTTGTTAGAATATAAATATGTTTTTTTAATCAAACCAATATTGTGAGTCTTATTATGACCTCTCTTTTTCAGGAGAAAGTCTTATTATGACCTCATTCATTATAATATACTATATAAATTCTTTATTGTATTTTCTCCCTTACGCTAATCTATAATTGATGTTACCGAACATTATAGTCCCAATAATCAATCTTTGCTCCATGCTCCATGCTAATATGATAATAATTTCTTAGTAAGTATATTCCACATTAAATTATCATTATGCTGATAAATAATTTATTGCCCAGCTTAATTTGAATTATTTTCTATTTTTACGATTCACACGCATATTATATTAAAATTGGTGCTGAGGCTCCTGGACACTGAGTTCTGACGGCTCCCTACCAGAGATATGGATAAAAACACTGCCATCACTGAAAGCAAGTACCACACTCCCGTTGATAAACCGGTTCCAAATTTAGGCTTAAAAAAAAATCACATTAAAATGATCAGGTAACTATTTTTACTTTAAAATGAGCACAAGTACGATGGACTTTTCCTCCACTCAGTTTGTCATTATCACGTGCTTCTTTTAGAGGCGTCAGTCTGCGAAAATTCAGGACGCAGTAATCGACATTTTTTTCAGATATTAGATCTGTAAAAAATTGGTGGTGGATTCAGTCACGGATCGAATCCATAAAATGCATTTTTTCTTCCCGGAATTTATATTTTTTTTTAAATTTTAAGCGAAAATATCGAGTCCAGTTCTATATAAACAAGGTTTAGGTTTAACTAGGGTTTGTTCTACTTTTAAGCGAAAAGATCGACTACAGTTCTGTGTTTGCTTCATTTATTACTATCGCTTTTTTTTAAGCGAAAAGATCGAGTCCGGTTCTATAAATAAGGAAGAGCTGTGTTTGCCTGAAGAACAATTTGTGTTTCGGATAGTTTTAGAGATGGCCGGAGGTGATTATAATGTCAAAATAGTTAGCAAAGAAGTTGTAGTTAATGCTCTTCCTGTACAGGAGCATCGGCTTCCTCTCTCCAGCTTGGATCTGACGATTCCTCCTGTTTCTGTGAGCGTTTTCTTATGTTATAAGAAGCCCACCACCAGATCAGAGTCCTCGTTTGCAGAGGAAGCCACCCATAATCTGAAAAGTTCGCTCTCAGATGCATTGGCTTATTACTATGTTTTTGCTGGCAGAATGGTATCCAACAGCTCTGGGGAGCCGGAACTACTTTGCAACAACCAGGGCGTTGAATTCATTGAAGGTAGTGCAAACATAGGACTTGATGAGCTGGACTTGTACAATCCTGATAAAACTGTGGAGGGGAAGCTCGTTCCTAAGCTCTCTAATAGCTCCGTATTTGCTACTCAAGTAAGTTATATAACATGGAAGATTTGGTGAGTGTTGGTGTTTGTAGGGTGGAGAATTACGTTCTTACTATTGCTATTTTTAGGGTTAGAAGGTTTCATTTTTCATTCTCAAGTCTAATTAAAGAAATATTTTTTGAGCAGACATGAGAATAACAACATTATTTGATTGTTTATGATAAATGATTGATTTCAATTTATTACAGGTAACAAAATTTTGTTGCGGAGGTGTTATAATTGGTTGCACATTTGATCATAGGATTGCTGATGCATTTTCTATGAACATGTTTTTCATATCTTGGGCACAGCTTGCTCAGAAGGAGTCCACGGAAATGTTGAAACCTAGCTTTAATCGATCCATGTTACATGCTAGACAACCTCCTTATTATTGCTCTGCAATTGAGGGAATGTACAGAAGAGTGTCATCTATGCATTCAGAAAATTCAAATAAACAAGATGCTTCAATTTCTCTAGTTAACTACACTAGTAGGATCTATTATCTAAACATCAAAGATGTCCAGGCTCTCCAAACTAGTGCAAGTGAACAGGGAAAAAGGTATAGCAAATTGGAGGCTTTCTCTGCTTACCTATGGAAGTTATTGATCCTTAGTCAGCACATTAACAATGATATGAATTGCAGCATAGGTGTGGTAATAGATGGTCGTACACGTTTAACAAACATGCAAATGCCATCTAATTACTTTGGCAATGTATTATCATTACCTTTTGTGGAAGCTCTGGCTGCAGATATAAAAAACCAACCACTTAGTTGGAGTGCAGAGAAAATTCATAATGTTATATGCAGTGCTGCAAATGAGGAACATTTTCAAAGCTTAATAGATCGGGTGGAGATGATCCGACCAGACATTGCCTTAGCTACTATTTATTCCAAACGAGACATTGCATCAACTAATGGTCCCAGTGTTTTGGTTTCTTCAGGCTTACATTTTCCTTTGCCCAATATTGATTATGGCTGGGGTAAACCTTCTTTTGGAAGCTACCATTTTCCATGGGGTGGGGAAGCTGGTTATGTAATGCCATTACCAAGTTTTGTAGGAGATGGAAGTTGGGTGGTATACATGCATCTTCCTCTAAATCAATTAGAGGCCATTGAGTCCCATGTTGATTGTCGTTTCCATCGTATTACTTCAAATTTCTTAGGAATGTATTGATTTACTATAAATAAAAATAAAAATAAAAATGTTAATGTGTTGTTTTTAATGACATTTTCATAATATTGATATGAGGTATTGACTCATTATTGGTATCAATTCATTATAAAATTATAAAACCTATGTTGTTGTTATTTATTTTCTCATTAGTTAAAGAGGTTATGGATGATACCTAAATCTTTAGATCGATTCATTATAAAATTAAAAAACCTATGTTATTGTTATTTATTTTCTCATTAGTCAAAGAAGTTATGGATGGTACATAAATCTCTAAAGTGTGATTTGATTTTTAAAACATAAAAAATAAATTTAAAAACATTTAATATAGAATTTAGTGCCATGTGGTAACTTTCACATCACTTTTGTGTATTAAAATATATAAACAAAAATTGCTTTCACTTCTTATATGGTATGATGTTTTAATTTTTATGTGACTAATTCTATATGAACTTTTATTATTATATGTGTACAAATACTTAATTGACTCTTCAAGTTCTATAAACTCGTTATATTCTTTTGATTTCACCTTGCTTTCTCAATTTCTTGTTTTTTCAAGAAAAAAACATATATTTTCTATTCAAGTAGAATGGAAAATACAATATTAAGATGACATAGCACAATAGTTTGTATAATACTAAAAGATAGACATAGTTTGTACCCCACAAATACTAGTTTTATCAACCAGGATCCCTAATTTTGTTTTAAAGATTTTTGACCGTCATTGCCAACTCCACTCAAATGAAAGTCCATAAAAGATTATAAAAAATCCTCAATATGTCTAATAATAGAAATAAAAAAAAAATTCATTGATCCTTGTAGAGAACTATTTCTCTTCCTTGTATTTATTAATAAACAAATAACCATGATCCCAAAAGAAAGTATTCAATGCTTGAAATACATGGAAATAGTTCACACGCTAAAACAAGCCACTAATTTCCTTTAGATGTACAACCAATTGGTGAAGCCCTATACTATGGTCCCATATATCCCCATTCATCCATTGAATTGTCATAGTTGAATCACTAATAACCTGAATTCGAGTAATTTCCTTCTCCACTACAAATTTAAAAAATTAAAATCGAGTATTGAACTCACCAATATTGTTTATCTCTCATCCCAAATATGCCTTACATAGTGCCCATATGAACATTGGAGTACAAACCCAAAACTATAACGATTCCCAATCCCATGGCAAGCCCCATCAAAAGAAGTTCCCGAGGACAGTCTATAACACTTTAGCATAGAAAGAGATTGTGTAGTAACCTTGATGGTTATAATTTTTTTCTCTTCAAATGTTTGAGCATTTCGTCATAGCCAAATACCTTAATGCATCAAAAAGGGGATTGAATAGAGGACTTTTAATTCCCTATAGGTGATGTAACTAGAAAAGCATTCAACCAAATTATCTTTGTCTCACAAATTATTCATATTTAATTGATGCTCAATCTCTTTACATACCTTACAAGTATAAGGGAAACAAAGGAAAAGGTGATCATTTGTTTCTTCGTTATCTCTACATAGAATACATATATACCCAAACCATGTTTATTACTTCTTATTAAGTTATCCTAAGTGAAGACCCTCCTACTCAATATTAGCCAGAGGACGAGAATAATATTTTGGGGGGAGTTGCCATCATCCACAATTTTTTCCACCACCAAGATGGTTCTCGAATCACTCTATCATTCAAAGTTGAGTGTCTAAGTTTTGCAGTATAATGTCCCCCAACGAGATTGTAAGACCAAAAAATCTCATCCTCCTCATCATGAAGTCTAACATGGGCCTTCTGAAGTTCCAAAAAGTACCTATACCAACGTAGAGCCCACTCACCATCCAATCCCAAATCCTAATCCTGAAGCCACCCTTGTCTCCACATATCAATAGTCAATGGATTGTTGAAATGTGCATCCACCCCATCCCATAATAGCATTGACATCCACCCTCATCACTGCACCAAATCCTGCCTTCAAGGCCAAAAAGCGACTAATAACTAGGAAGGCCAAGGTCAAGGCCTTCCAGTGGTTTGAAACATTATGAATGAACTTGGTGTGCATTATAATCCAATATATTACATTACTAGGAGAAATATGCTTCACATTCATGATCCCTATTCATAAACTATCCCCTTGACAAGAAATTCCATAATAATTTTTGCAGCAAGATCTTCATTTAAAATAAATATATTTTTGATATCCCAATAGCCTTGTTGGTTCAAAGAAGAAACCTTCTAGTTAGCTAAGTTGGTGTAACATCTCGTTTAGTACCCCAAGATGCAAATATGTATAAAAAAAGCAAAGGCTAGATGCTAGACTTATGGTCCAGGAGCCCATGGATATTGTAAAATGTTATATATACTTTTTAATATAAAAATCCATGACAACTGCAAGTGGAGAAGGGAAAAGAAGAGATGAGGCATATGATTCCACATGTAGAATAAGTGAGAGGGGATAAGGGGTGATGACCCTAGATAATGTCCTTAGTCTCCATTAACCTTTTCAACAAAATTTTCTTAACCTTAGTTTGAGTATCACTTTAATTCATTGTCGGGTTAATTATCCCAAGATTGAAAAAGGGAAAGTAGCTACTTATTGGTAAGCCACTTGTCAAGCCATGGTCATGCATATATCTTGTTAGAAACTCATTCAACCATCATTTATTTCATCATTCAACAAGGGGCATTGTAATACCCCAGTTGTTAAGCCCTAGAATTATTATAATAATTTGGTTCTGGTGACAATGGTTTGTTTAATTAATGGTGTGATGACATGACTATATGATTATTGTTTGAATATATTTTATAATTAATTGTTTAGTTGACATGAATGTGATTATTTTTTCATGTGACTATGACATGTCTAGTTATCTGATGATGGACGACTTAGTTGATTATTTGATTATGTGACTATGACATGTTTGATGATGTGACTATGGAATATAGACTTAGATGTTGATATTATTATTGATGGTTCTCTTAAATAAATAAACAACTGGCTCGATGGGAAACTATTGTGCGTAGTCTAAAAGTTCTATAATTTATCAGCTATCTAAAAGTTCTAACATTTATCCGTTGTCAACACAATAGTTTGTATAATATTAAATTAAATACATAGTTTGTACCCCACAAATACTAGTTTTATCCACAAGGATTTCCATTTTTTTAAATCTCTTTTACCCTCATTGACGAGTCCACTCAAATGAGAGTCCATAAAACATTATAAAAAATCCTTAATATGTCTAATAGAAATTAAAAAAAGTTCATTGATCCTTATAGAGAGTACTAGAGACCTATTTACCTTCCTTTTATTTATCAATAAACAAATGACCATGATCCAAAAGTTGAGCATTCTTAGAAAGAGATTCTATGAAAGTATTCAATTCTTGAAATACATGGAAATAACTCACCCACTGAAACAAGCCACTAATTTCCTTCAAATGTAAAACCAATTGGTGAATCCCTATACTATGGTCCCATATATCCCCATTCATCCACTGAATTGTCATAGCTGAATCACCAAAAACCTGAATTAGGGTAATTTCTTTCTTCATTGCAAATTTCAAAAATTAAAATGGAGTATTGAACTCACCAATATTGTTCATCCCTAATGCCAAATATGCCTTACATAGTTCCCATATGAACATTAGAGTAAAAATGTAAAACTATAACGATTCCCAATCCCTTGGAAATCCCCATCAAAGAAGTTCCAAGCGATCTCTTTATTCACATTCACCTCTGCAATTGTATGACCAGATTTAGTGACTGAGGACAACCTATAACACTTTAGCATAGAAAGAGATTGTGTAGTAACCATGATGGTAGGAAGTTGTTTCTGTTCAAATATTTGAGCATTTCGCCATAGCCAAATCCTTTAATGCATCAAAAAGGGGATCGAATAGAGGCCTTTGAATTCCCTATAGGTGAAGTAACTAGAAAAGCATTTAACCAAATTATCTTTGTCTCACAAATTATTCATATTTAATTGATGCTCAATCTCTTTACATACTTGACAACTATAAGGGAAACAAAGTAAAAGGTGATCATTTGTTTCTCCATTATCTCTACATAGAATACACATATACCCAAACCATGCTTATTGATTCTTAGTAATATATCCCAAGTGAGGACCCTCTTTATCGAGATTAGCTAGAGGAAGAGAATAATTTTTTGAGGGAGTTGCCATCATCCGCAATTTCCCCCACCACCAAGATGGTTCTCAAATCACTCTATCATTCAAATTTGAGCGTCTAAGTTTGGCAGTATACTATCCCCCAACCAGATTGTAAGCCCAAACAATATCATACTCCTCCTCATGACGTCTAACATGGGCCTTATGAAGTTCCAAAAAGTACCCATACCAACATAGATCCCACTCACCATCCAATCCCAAATACTGAGCCTGAATCCATCCTTGTCTCCACATATAAATAGTCAGTGGATTGTTGAAATTTGCATCTACCATGTTCCTAAAAATATTTGGCCAAATCATCTTGAAGAAATATATCAGAACTGTGGCCCATAGTAGCATCGGCACCCTCTTCAATGCATCAAAGGCTACATTCAAGGCCAAAAAGAAACTAACAATTAGGAAGTCCAAGGTTAAGGTGTTCCACTGGTTTGAAACATTATGAATGGAATTGATGTGCCTTATAATCTAATATATTACATTACCAGGAGAAATATGCTTCGTAATGATGACCCTTGTTCATAAACTATCCCTTGATAAGAAATTCCATAATAATTTTGTAGCAAGCTTTTGATTTAAAAGAAATATATTGTTGATACCCCAATCGTCTTTTTCGTTCGGAGAAGCAATGACCTTCTAGTTAGCTAAGTAGGTGTAAAATATCATTTATTATCCCAAGATGCGAATATGTATATAAAAAGAAAAGGTTAGATGCTAGACTTATGGTCCAGGAGATCATGGATATTGTAAAATGTTGTATATACTTTTTAATATAAAAATCCCTTACAGCTGAAAGTCTAGAAGGGAAAAGAAGAGATGGGGGATATGACTCCACATGTAGGAGAAGTAAGAGGGGATAATGGGATATGACCCTAGATAATGTCCTTAGTCTCCATTAACCTTTTTAACAAAATTTTCTTAACCTTAGCTTGAGTATCACTTTAATTCATTGTGGGGTTAATTATCCAAAGTAAGATTGAAAAGGGGAAAGTAGCCACTTATTGGGAAGCCACTTTTCAAGCCATTGTCATGCATATATCTTGTTAGAAACTCATTTAGTCATCATTTATTTCATCATTCAACAAGGGACATCATCCATGCTATGGGAGTTCTTGTTGGTAAGCCAAAGGAAAAACTAGTTTTCAAACCTTCTCACACATAGTACCCTAATAAACTGGTGCAACCTTAATAAATTGGTGCGAATGAGCTTGGTTCCCATGTGAGAGATACCTAGACTATAAATAAATTGAATGGGACCCTAACACGAAGACATCATGGGTGTCCTATGCTGGAGCACTAGAAATGGATGGGGACAACCTAAGGGTATGCAGAGCAGAGAAGGGGATACCATCCTTTTGTTTTGCAGGATGATGGGTAATGAATACATGGGTGGGGATAACTATGGAGGGTGATTTTGCACCTTTAGTTTGTGTGATAAAATTTGGGATGTGTGATTGTGATTGAGTGAAACAATTGGGAATTCACCCCTAGTGGATTGATAGCCCTGTCTCAGGCCTGACATCTATCAACGAAAGAGAAGGCTTGATATAGTGCCTATGCATGGGAGGAATTTCCTTCACTTGTAGTTGGTTGGAGGACATTTATGAAGATAAATTCCAAACATATTTGAATTCCATGGAATATATATTCTATTATGTGTTGTTTAAACTATTCTTTATGGAATTATTTCTATGCATGAATTACTAAGCATGGTTTGAATGAATTCATGGTAGGAATGTTTGCATCATTTGAATGAATAATTGAGACAAATGACTACTATATTTATTTAATTATGCTATTAAGAATTAATAATAAAGTAGGGCTCTCCTGATGATGAGCCCTACTTTGTGGCTCGAAACGTCAAGAAGTTTAACTACCTAACACAGTCTCCTTCTGATCTTCAACTACCACTCCGTAACAACCATGAACAACAATAATATAGCCAGTCAATGGAAATAAAATTCAAAATTGTTATCAATGATAGAATTTATGTGGGATTTGGGTACCTTGTAGTCTCTGAAGTGGAAAGAGGTTTCCAGATACATTACAAAGTGGCATCAGAGCAACAAGTTGCGGCCCTTGGACTTCATGGGCTAGAATTTATATGCATTAGAATAAGCTACATGTTGCACATGAAGTGTTCAACAAAATAATTCAGTGACATATTTGGGGGAAAAAACATGTTGAGCCTATAAATGTTTAATTCGGTGGTCTAATTTAAATATTGAACAATTGTTCGAAGTGGTTTGGCTGGCTATGGAAGGAAATTGAAGTAAAATTTGGAGTTTCGGTTGGTATTGTGAGTTTTAGGTGAAAAATTTTAGTTTGCAACCAAATTTTTTGATGGAATTCTCTGTGAAAATTTGTGGTTTCAAGTGCCTAGATTTACTTTTACAACCAACATGGGAGATGCCATAAAATTGGATATAAGAACTTGTAATGAAAGAATTCAGTTCTGATAAATTTAGGGGAATATTCGAACCATTAGCAAAATGACTAGTTTTGTTAATTGATGGAAAAATTGTGAGAATGGAAAAAAAACGCCATTTGTAAAATCCATATAGAAATTTGTAAATGAAAGCATGTGAGGTGTAAATTTGTACTAGCTACCCAATGGAAAATTAAAAAATTATAAATATATTAAAATTTGAAAATTTTGGAAAATTTAATGTGGGCCCACCAATGCCACATGGATGGATGTATGACATGGAGGTTCCATGTGGATCAGACATGATGTTGATGTTTCACATGGAAAAGGAGTGTGACATGGATGAACCACATCAGATGTAATGCATAGGTGGTAAGGTTGAATGCCTTGTTGGCATCCAAATGGACTAAGTAGATCTGTGGTGTGCCACGAATGGCTAAGATTAGCTCGAGCAATTTCTGAGGAAAAATATGAGTCGTTCACGCACATGGACAAGATGAGTTACCATATATCGAGGAAGATCCGCAAATGACCTATCTTGATTGAGCAACTTTAATCACAATATCTGCACCATTCACAGGGAAAGGAGATGGGTGAGGTTTATTTTAGGGAACCACCCCTCCCCCCGTGAATGACTAGGATTGATTGCACAAGTTACCATCACATGATCTTGACCATTTGTGCACATGGAAGTGCTCGAGGATTATCCTAGGGATGTATGTTATGAATATATGAGATTTGATTGTGTATGTTCCATCACGTTATCATGACTATTCATGCAAGTTAAGATGAGCATGGTTTATCATGAGGGCTATCGCCGCAAACGAATAAGCCGATTAAGTTGGGTACACAAGATCATGATATATTGATTGTTCATGTAAAGGAAGAATATTGGTATTTCACATGTGTGGAATTTCCCCAAATGACCCATATTTGATAATGTGCCAATGAATGATGGCCCAAATATCATCATCGGAAAAAGGTAAAGATAATGTCACGAACAAACAAAAATGATTGAAAAAATTAGATCAATGGTGGAGATGAAACACGAAGTTTAAAAAGGGTTGCATTGACATGGAATAATTGAGATGAATGGAACATGAAGGGGCAAAGGAAGGGCATGAAATGACCACGTTTGGTGATGACATGTAGGATCTTACTGCCACATGGGTATCCATATTGGATCAACCTCATTCCACAAGAAACAAGATAAAGAATTTCTAGGAAAATATCCTAGCAAATATCTAGACATTCCGAGAGTTCTACGAGGATTCCTAGATGTAATTCCTTACCACCTCATGCAACCAAAAGTTCCTACCAATTTGAAGAATCAAGGAGCAATCGGGAAATGTATTCAGGTATACATCATAAAGGAAGACATGCGAATAAATAACTGCAAGGGGAACTTAGGAAGATTAATCTACCCACTTTTTACAGTGATCATAAGAAAGGAGAAGATGATAAAGCTTGGTTATTGGGGATGAGGAATTATCTTTAGTTACATAGCTATTTCTCTAATATGGAACTAGAATTTCCATTTACAATTTATAGGACAAGGTTTGCATTTGGTGGGATCAATTCGTTCAAGTAAAGCATATCAAGAAAAAATGATCACATAGAAGAAGTTCTGGAAGTACTTTCAACAAAGCATCTATCTAAAAATTACTATGACAAGAAGATGGAAGAGTTCTTTGAACTCAAGCTTGGAAACATGACTATGGAATAGTATGAAAGAGAAGTTTCTAGAATTTTTTAGGTATGTTGGGTTCCTTAAAGATGAGAAGGTGAAGATACAAATTTTTTTGAGTGGATTGTATTAATTTTACAAAGATAAGCTTCAGTTTGATGAACCAAATACGTTTAAAGAATCAATTCGAAATGCCAAATGCATGTATGACCAAAGCAAAGGAAAAACCAATTTTAAGAAGTCTTGGATAGATAAGAACAAAGTTAAGAAGGATAGATAAAGAAAGGATTTCAACCTCCTTTTCTCAAAAACAAATCAAATTCATATCAACAAAGTAATCTAACTCAACAAGGACCCATAATGGTAGTCTAGAGAAAATGGAACAAGAAAACAACTCAAGTCTTGGGGATGTGAAGGATATCACTTGTACACAGATTATCCTCGTAAGGGAGACATAATGAGGACTATGCACAACATTCAAGAATAAATTACAATGGAGTATGTGTCTAGAGACATTCCCATAATATATGCATCCTTGGATACTTCTGCAAATTTTAATTGATTCAACTCGGAAATCCAAAGTTATATTTCTCTTAATTTGGTTGAAATATTTTAGTTAAATAAAATCATGATAAATCATGGATGGTTTAGTTGGATAATGGAACAAAAAAAAGTCAATGAGATAGTAAAGGGTTTTCCATTAGGTATGAATGCACTCTATACTTCTGCAAATTTGAGCATAATTCCTCGTGGTTCCCATGATGTGATTATTGGGATGCACATCATGTTATTTTGGATTTCCATAACAAGAATATCACTTGTCTTGATGAATAAGGAGATCATACGATATTGAAAGGCATTGTAAGGCCTATTTTCATAAGTTCTCCACCTTCAACTATGACATCGTGCTCTACAACTCCGATATGTCATCACTGATGAACTGTCAGGGTTCTTCCATTGGCATTTCACATCTACTCCTCACTGTAGACCTACAATATACCTGCTTCAATATATCGCCCTGAATCCTTTGGGTTTTCCATGGCTGTGTGCACTTGAAACTCCCACAATGTAATCTTCGATACTCCAACACATGTCCTATTGGAACATTCACACCGGACTTCCATCAGATACATACTTAATACTTCATAGAAATTCCGGGTCTGGTACATTATCGAACTTAATCCATCGAAACTTCTCTTGAAATCACTTGTTGTCATCTTCGATACTACAGACTGATGACCATTCAACTTCTGCCACTTTTCATTCCATTAGGACTCCTCTCGATCACTTTGACACTTAGCCAAATTTTCATTTCTTCTTCTCAAATCTTCTTCTAGGAAACTCTAATGCGACTTCACTTGGTATCATTCAATTCGGTAGATGGAAAATTGATCTTGAACTTGAATACATGCGGTGCCATAAATTCAACATGCAAAACATCAATGCGATTATGGAAAACCACACCACCTTAGTCACGTTGAACTAATTGATGGCTAAACTGCCATGCTGCCTATTTGGCCGAACTTATCTTCGATATGATTGGGAAAATATCCATCCTTGCAACTGCTTAATTGTGCTAACTTGACTTAAATTCTCTGGCACGGCAGTTGTAGAAATAATTATTCCCAATGTTCTCCCCCTTAATTATTTCTTCAATGGCCTTATCTTTTTTGTTGGCTACTTCTACAAATTTTTCTCATTCGTTGTTATTGAGCGATTTATTCACTTCGGCTCTTCTTACAGATAACAACAAAAAATAACTATGATGCTACACTATAAAAATAAAAATACAGACATGTATATAGGGTTATCAAAACATCAGGTACATAATCAAACATGCTTGCCAGTCTCAGTCTTAGATAGGCTTAGTGACAATGATTCATAACATTTTAATTATTCAATTTATTTTTCATCTTTAGGCTCCATACACAGAACTACACAAACTAGATCTTCATATTCATCTTCTTCTTCCACTTCCACGTTTTCTCGGACACATCTTGACTTATGCCCAGAATATCCTCTACTTTGATCATGCAATTGCATTGCAGTCTGGGCATTCTTCCATGATGCCATCTCGAAAATTTCTTCATATTTGTTGCACTACTAATGGAAGATTCCTCATCACACATCTCCAATCTAGGTATGTAATCAACATCATGCTCTGTATCCATATGCATGGCCCTTGCAACTTCAATAATGCAATTATTCTCATGCTTAGTTATATTGCTGTATCTTATTACTGCATAGTCACAAACAAACAAATCCTTATAGAAATCATGGACCTCTGTATGGTCCTTATTTTTCTCTTTCACATGCATATCTCATGCAAGTCCTCTTTCACCAATATATAGTTTGGTTGTTGCATTCTTCAACTCATTAATAGCTTCATCATTATCATAGTTTTCTTTATCTATTTATGCAAGTTCATGAATAACTTGCTTTTCACCATATTTTTCAATATGCTTCCATGGACTCTACCTATGGTCCATGCTCTCTACTTCAACAATTGCATTCTCCATGGTAGCTTCACCATTTCTCTTTGTACCCTCACACATGTACTCTTCCAACCCACTGGTTGTATTGCTTGTCTCAGCAAGGCACTTGGATAGTTCTGCAACTCTTCCCTCTACAATTTCTCCAACAACCTCAATTGTTGTCTTCACTACTTCTGCTTCTATAACAGTATGGTCTACATTGGACCTCGACCGATAGAGCCATTCCTCAAGGGAAGTTAGTCTTCTTCCAATTGCACTAGTCTTAATGTCTTTCTTGATTTTTTGTTCTAGTTACAACCACTACAACAAGATCCACAACATTTTCCATTATTTCCTTTCAATAGGCATGCAATATATCTCGTCTAATGCACAATGATCAATTAGAGAAAATTTGAGGTCTTCTTTGTTTTTTTTATGCAAAATGATCAATTAGAGAAAATTTGAGGTCTTTTTTTTTTTTTTATTCAGTGGAAAAATCACCTTCCTACTATTCCGAAGGAATCAAGAAAAGCTCACATGCACGGGAAATCTCAACAAACTTCCTCACATATCGTGGATGGTAGGTCGAGCAAACCGTCAGCCGGATATCCAAGCTAGAAGATGTCTCAACGGAATTGAACCCAGGTGGATGGAATGAAATCCATCTATCCCCACCAACGGATCACCATATCCTTGACAAGAGAAAATTTGAGGTCTAAAATGGGTTTCCTAAGGAAAATAATAAAATAATAGTTAAAATAATGAAATAAAAGTTAAAATAATAAAATAATATTTATTAATTCTAGAGGAAGAAAGAAAAAAAACTATTTTTTTGTTCGTATTTTCAACATATTTCCCTGTATTTTTACTCAAATTTTGAGCGGGAGAACTCGTTGCATGCAAAATTAAATTCCGCATCCAAGGAGTACCCACACTACATACTTATGACAGACCCCGCTTCACCTAAAACAAGAAATACCTAAAACATGTGATGATGATGTAATCATCACATTTTTTCAGGTATTTATTATTTTCGGGGCACCGGGGTCCGTCATAAGTATGCAGTGTGGATACTCGTTGGATGTGGAATTTAATTCCGCATCCAATGAGTGATCCCTCTCGAAATCTGAGTAAAAACACAGGGAGATATGTTGAAAATATGAACAAAAAAATAGTTTTTTAGTGACAAATATCTCAAGTCAACCATTATGGTTGACACATTTTATTGAAATTATATTGGTTCTTGAATTCCAACTCATCAAGAAATTATGGTTGGCTCGTTTTCTTATATGATGGCTTGTTTTCTTATAAGGCCCACTTTAGACCCCAAATTTCCTCTAATAGTAACCCCTAGAAATTCCTCAATAATATCTAATTCTTCAATATCAAAATTAATTTATTCTTCACATTCTGGGGTGGATTCACTTACCTCTATCACATTGAAAGGTTCTTGGTTTCTCTCTTATGTAGCAACATCTTCAATTCTTTCTGCAGTGACTAATCCACTACTCTCATCTTCTCCTATGCCAACTCTAGCACAGTCATCTACAATTCTCAAATATTCCTTGGGAAAATCATCAAGGTCTTCACAATTAACTTCCTCCACTAGGAAGTTCTCTTTAGCTTGATGTTCTTGCTACTCTAGCACCTCTACATAGTGCACATCCTCAACAAAAATCATATCATTAGCAAATTCCATGGCTAGATCCTCTTCATCAATCACTACTACAAAGGAAACTTCATCTTTATTTTTAAAATTCACATGCTCCTGTGCATCTGCACAGTGCACTTCATTGGTTGCAAACTCAACAACTTGTACATATTCTGCTACAACATGCTTATCATCAATTACAATGAACATATTGGTAGCAAATTCAGTGCTACACTCAACATTAATATCACTCCTTGGAGCATCATCAACTTCAGTGGAATCTTCATTGTAAACACAGGCAAAGTCAAATGAATCAATAATAAAGTTATTAATACAAACAATTATTCCCATTGGCACTTCTTCCTTTGCCCTTTCTCCTTCATCATCCACCAACACAGTGGGCTTTGCTCTATCCTCAACAGAAAACTCTTCAATAAAACACACTGCTTCTTGAGCAATTTCTTCCTTTTCTTCATCATTAATAATTGACATTGCTGAGTTCACAGGAACAATGGATTCTACAATAGTAACTTCATCATCCTGATCATCAACAATACACCTTGTTGTATTCACAAAGGTATAGACTTCTACAAAGGAATTTATTCAATCTTCTTCCATTGGTGAATGATCACTATGGGATTCACCTTTACCAATATGTATAAGCTTTGTTTTGCAGACAAAGACATCACAATCCTCATTCTCTTCTATTCTCTCTTCTTGACGATGTTTTTAATTGTCTTCTAATTACTCACAAAACAACCAAGAATTATGTACATTAATTTTCAAACCAAGGTTCTATAAACTTTCGAGTTACCATACAAGATATATTCTAGTCACCATATTCCAATGGTTCTTCTAATCATGCATGATTAATTCCAAATGTTGGAGCTTCAGCCAGAGATAAACAACAGTATTGGCAGTACGGTGAATTAAATCAACTATCCTTATGACAAGAAAAGTACATTTATGAAAGAACTACAAAATCTTTGAGAATAATCAATAACCACAACACACACTTCTGCCAATCTGATTCTAAAATTAATCAAACCACCTATTTAATTCTACATAAAGGAATACAATCACTTAAGCTACTTTTCTAGAAAGGAAATCTAATTATTGAATGACAGAAAGGAAATTCAATTGGATAAGGGTAGAAAGGAAATTCAATTCTCTAAACTACATAAAGAAGGCCAATACATCATCATCATCATCATCATCACATTTTTCAGGTATTTCTCATTTTACAGGAAATGATTGATAGTCCAAGATTTGTGATCTATGGTTATAACATAATACTGAATATAGTGTATCATTACAACTTGATTCTCAGATTGCTACATAGAAAAATTCAGGAAGCTGATGTCATGGATCGAGGATCGAATCTGATGGTGATGTTGTTCAATCCATTGTGATCCTAATTTATGCAAAATTATAAGAAGCAGTTTCCCATTGACTCATCACGCTGCAGAAATTTTGGAGAGTTATCGCAATATCCCAAATTGATTGTGGAACCGCTATACTTAGTTTTGTAGATCAAAATGATATTATTGTGGAACTTCATATTCGAATCAATTCTCATAGCTTTAAACATAATGACCAGTAGGATGTCATTTGAATAGTTGAGGATCAGACTCTTCAATCATACCAAGTACTATTGCCGATATTCTCAATGATCTCATGTATGCATGGTGTGTATAAAATTGAGACTTATCTGTAAGCCTTCTAGCTGGTTTGCATTCCTAAAAGTAGGTTCCGCAACCATTTCATTCTGTAGGAATTCCCAAAACACTTCTTGTAGATTCATGTATGTAACAAGAAAAATACCTAGAACACCAATTCTTCTTTAGGCAGTCAGAAGTAACATAACCAAACCCCAATTCATTAGTAAATAATAAATACTCAAGGAAAACATGATCATTTCTTACCAATGTTGAAACTTGATAGGTTATCCAAAAAGAGACTTGTAAGGGTATAGGAAGTAGTCAAAATATGCAAAAATGATCACCAAAAAGAATGGTAAAAGATGTCATATAAGTAACCCTTCACTTCTTCAACAAAGTTTATCACAACTTCTTCAAGTTTTGATTCTTCTACAAGAGATACATCAGTCTCATCTTCTATAACCTCTTTGTTTCCTTTTGCAACAACATCATTCACTGCCATATCCGAATAGTTGGATCCACCATCAACATGTGCATGATCTCCTTCATAGACAAGATCTTCTTCAAACTTATCCATAGCATATGCTAGGAGTTCTACCTCTTCAATCTCAGCATCCACTAGTGTAATTGCACAATGGGATTTACAACAGGCTTCACAGTATTTAGCTACTACTGCCAACTTTCCTACTAACTCCACAATAGGCTCATCACTCCCCCTTACACCAAACTCCATATTCGGACTTTCCCATGCTTGAGTCTAGCAGTGGTGGCATTTGCTACTACATTTAAAATACTATCATTCATAGCTTGCTGGATGAAAAATAATGCTGAGGCATCCTTTGCCTCATCTTGGGGGTCATCATATCCATGCACTACAAAATTCCATAATCCTTCACAATGAAGGAATGCTTGCATCTTAACTAACCAAACATTAGAATTCTCACCAGTGAAATGTGTGGGGGTGATCCATGATCAATTCTACACGCATCATATTCAACCTATTATCTATCAACTTCATGGCTTCTAGGTCCCTCTACTACAGCTGGAACCTCTCCAAATACCTCTACAAAATGTTCAAGTTCATCTCTTTTTTTTCTTCTTCTAATTTCTTTGAATCTTCTCTACTGACCCATATCTATTACATCACACTACTTCTCTATAGCTTGCACCTTAACCAGGTGGCCTGACATAATACTTTAGCCTCTCCTCGACTGAATCACACAACCCATATACCTGGGTCCTCTTTCTCGTGACTAAAAAATATCAAAATACCCCGATCTTCTGCTCGACTTCTCATAAAAATAAAAACAAAACAAAATAGAACTTCAAGTAACACCACACTACTTAATAGGATATGGCCTACTCAAAATTCATCCGCGACTTCAAACTATCAATCCAATACCACTCAACTTAGTCATGAGGATTTCTAGAAACCACACACAAGATACACTTCCTCTTGACTGGAATAAAACTTCTAATGATCGACAGGATCACAAACTATCTCACTCACTTGAACTGGAGACAAACACCAACAAAACACAACATCAGACTCAATTATCTTCATAACCTCTTCAAGGTCGGTTACAACAACACAAACATATACCAATCTTCCTTGCTCACCACATGAGCAATATCCACATAGCCTACACTAAACAATTTAAACTTACCAATAGTTGTACACACAACTAGAGGATAAACAATCTTAGTAGGATCTTAAGACACAACTGACTCAATCCTAACCAAGGATTACAACCCACAAACCTAAGACATCTCAGAAACTCGTTCCCCACTCAAAACCTTCAGTTCATACAAATATTCCAATAGAGAACAGACTCTCCCTTCAACCTAATTCGTTGGATAAACCCAAACTATCTGTAGGTAGCAGAGCAAAGCTGAACACTAACAAAAATGCTCTAACTTCAACTCTATAGGCTAGATTCACCTCCAAATATGACTGGTGGAGACTAGATCGACATCATTAATTTGATCTAATACCAATTGTTAGATACAGACACCAAGCTAAACTACTTAGATACCACTTTGAAGGACAGGGTCGAGCTTAAACTAGCTCTACCACCCAACTAACAAACAAACAACCAAAGCAGACAATGGAACGTAACCTTAATTTTTTATTCCTTTCCATCAACCTACTAACTCACCCAAAATAACATTACAAATATCCTATTTATACATAGATGAACAAATTTCATGGTGGCCGGAATATTATTTTGGGTCGAAATATTTTACCAACACGATGATAGACCGTCGGAAAAACCATGCTTCGACTAACTATCGGGATTTACTCTCAAAACTGCACCTACATATTGACCTTCGATCCAAACCTCCACATTTTTACCATGTGTCACTCTGTGACTGGCTGGTAGAGCTTTCCTTTTTTCCTTTCCGAATTATTCACCAAATGTGCACACCGATTCAAAACTTTGATGCGCTGACACGTGTCCTATCAAGAATTATCCATCAGCCTTCAACTCTTACACACTGGTTCGCAACTACGATATGTCATCACTGATGAACTATAAGGGTTTGTCTATCAGCTTTTCACATATTCTCCTCGCTGCAGACCATAAATCTTAATATTGAACTTGACTATATGCGGCACCATAAATTCAACCTACAAAACATCAATACAACTATGGATCGCCACACCACCTTAGTCATGCTGAACTTATCTTCGATATGATTGGGCAGATCTCGAGCCCTGCAATTTCTTAACTACACTGACTTGACTTAAATTCTTTGGTACGGGGTTGGAGAAATAATTACTCCCAACATTTTAACTAAAGAGAAAATGAAATTTAATGCTAGGGGTTAATTGGGGTGTTTCCAAGTTTGCAAAGAAGGTGTACATAATGGTGTTTTTCGATCAGAAATAACGATTATTATAACTTCCATAGCTTGGGTTTTGCATTTTAAAAATATATGAATTTGAAATTTCCAAAGTTTGTTTAAATGTAGGGCATTAGTTGGGTTGTTGCTTTCATATTTTGGAACCTAGATACTCTACAAATGATCTATTTTCATAAAATATAACCAAGTGCCTTTTCCTAAAGTTGACATTAAGCAGTCATAAATATTTTCCCAAGGAAAAATAGGTAATGTGAGTAATGAACTTGGCAGTTGAGAAATTTCATAAAGAACTACGTTGTAATAAAAGGGACAACATTTTATTTTAAAATTGTAAGTGAGCAATATCACACAAGATATTATTTTTCTTGAAACATTCTTGTTAATAAAAACTGATTATGCAGGAGCAATTAATTGGATTGTTGGGAAATCTCTCATTGTTCTCATATGTTGCAAAGAAAAAGGAGACCAGAGCTGTGATTTTACAAAGAGTGGGAGTAATATCGATTTATTGTGTTCTTTTTAGCTTGCTATGGATAGAGCCATGCCTTCTACTTCTTCCATTGCAACTTCTACTTCTATAGACCTGCACACATAATTTTGAATTTTCTCCTTGATTGATGATGATGATTAACGTCTACTCAGACCAATTTCGGTCTATCAGACCCTAAGAAGGGTGTTATTTAGTTTGCTTTAAAATTTTATTTCTATGCTCAAAAAGCTTGACAAGAATCTTTCCTAGCTCACTATAGTTTTGGCAAGTAAGGAGGTTATAAAGGTTTTTATTATAACAAATACTATGAAACTTGGATATAATGTGGGTGTAAGCAATGCACTCTAAAAGAAAGTGATTTTCATCCTCAATGTTCACAGAATCACAAAGATGACAAACCCTTTCCACCCACGGAGCTTTAGGAATAGACCGACGCTTTTTTTCACTATGGAGCTCATGGGAGTTTGTTCTTATTTTGGCTATATTAATTTTATTCTTTGGACTACTTAATACCGAGAGATACTTCTGATCCTCCATATTAGGGTTAATGACGGTGTGTGCAAGAAGATGAGGGTCACTTTAGATGCAATCCTACTTTTTCAAAACTCGTTTCTGATACATAAAAACATAATGCATTTCTGATACTTAGCACTTGGCATGGTAAAACCCGAGCCTGACATGTCACTAGACATGTAGGATAGGTAACCATAACACGTACGTGTTATAGAACTACAAAACGTGTACGTGTTATGTAGTTACAAAACGCGTACGCGTTATTGAAATCTAAAATCAATTTAAAAACATAGTCTCGACCACCCGCGACGCTCTTCATGCATCAGAAACGCGAATTAGAGGTTGGACGGGGACAGTTTGTGTGCCCTGGAGTATCAGTGGAGCTTGATTTAGTTGGAGGGGAGACAAATTCACCGGTAGATTGTCATCTAATCAGGTAATTCATTCACCCATACCATTTTTTTGTCATTTCTTAACCTAAATTACTATTTTTTTATTGTTTAAAACAACCTAGTTTTGTAATATTTATAAAATTGGGAATAACCCAATCTCTAATTAAATTCACATCTCCCTCAACCAAGATGAGTGAATAATTAAAATGAATCCCTTTTCAAAAACTCAAAAATTCCTAATCCAACCAAAAATTGAAAAAAATAGAACTCCTCCCTTTCTACAATGTATCCATCCACATGAAACCCAAATTTCCAATCCTCAAAGGCCATTTCCCATGATACTAATTAAATAATTTTCCTTGGTAATGGCCATAACAAGATGAAATGCATGCATAAGTGTGAATAGAAAAAATGCAAAAAAAATTAGTAACTTGGTTTCTCAAAATTTCATCACAATCATTTGTCCATGAACATAATCAAAATTTCATCAAAAGTGTATGTAGTTATACATTGCCTCTTAGTTAAGCACCCTTGACTAAATGCAAAAACACATTAACAAAGTGTCTCTTGGGCCTGCCCTATCCACACCCTCGATCAATCTACTCAACGCTCAGGGACCGTCGATTCAACTCAAAGACTTCATATAGAAAATCGCTATGTTTTTTATTTAATTTTTTGAACTTGCCATACAATGTAGAGATCGATTTTGTAGAGAGAAATTGTCTCTGTTTTGAGAAGTTGACATTGTTGTTATTGTCATTCTAGTCACAAGCTCTAGTTGATTATTCAATATCTTAATCATTGATATTCATCTCAAGTACATATGTAATCATATTGGCAAGACAAACTCATACATATCCATTTCATTCCATGCCACTTTGTCCTCCCCTCCAACCACAAGGCGTAATATGTTGAAATCAATAAATTTAATGTTAGCTTATGAAGTTGATGGAAATATTGTTTTCTGCAAGGGACGTAAAGGACAAAACATATCAAAATAACACTCCTAAATTCTAAGAAGTTTAAACCCAAGTTTTCATGGAAAAGTCACCAATGAGGGTTAAGAAGTTCCTTAACTTCTAGAAAGAAGTTGAACGAAACTTACTTTTTAATTGTTAAATGTTTAATTTTAAGTTTTAAATGTATGTAAGTGAATGCCATTAAATTGCTTACTTGAGTTTGATTTAATACATTTTCAATTTTGAAGAGACATCATTATATACCATGTATATGTTTCTAATGATTTTCGTATTGATGTTTTTATTACAGTTGCGGCTATGGACACAAATGCCGAGATACTGATTGAGCTTGCCCACTTGAGGGGCATTAGTGCAGCTTTTAGTGGTGGTGATAGGATTCGCCACTCACTTGCATCAACTGTGGATGCAATTGTTGACACCATTTCACAGTCTAGCAATGTACTATATGATATTACATCATATAGAGAAAGAAAAAGACAACAATATGCTGATGGGCTAGACTACAATGCAATAAAAAAGTTGAAAATATCCAAAGAGCTCATATTTGCATTGTTTAGGGACCCTCGGACGAGGGAAATCCCAAATGCAAACATGCTTCATATCTCCATTGAGTGGTGCACGTTTCAACCATTTGTTGATAACTGGATGGACAGATGGTACATGGTTTTTGATATGCCACCACATAACAACAGGGAAATTCCCTTGTATTTCCTTCGAAAGATGTACGCAGAGTTCGTGTTACATAAACAAGTAAACTATTTTGACATCTTGCAGTTTCAAGGGATCGGTGGGGGGGATGCCCCAAAACCGACCCAATGCGTGGCTTTGAGACCAGGATCGCCCTATCCCTGCACCTCGCACGCAGTTTCCTGGGCCAGATGTCCCACCTGCACATCATATTATTCCACAGACACGTGATGCATTTTTGAGTTTGGCACGGGCAGTTGTTCGCCATGGCACTATGGTTCAGCATATGGGTGAGGAAGGGACATCTGTCCCTGGTGTGGTACATACACCAGCTCGTCACCATGCAGGACCATCCACTAGTGCAGGACCATTGACACATCCCCATCCTAGTACTGATCCTCACGAGTGCACATCATGTGGTCGTCCCTGCTATGGTCTTGCCTCAGATGTTTCCTTCAGTGGGTTTTTGAGAGAGGTATGTAGATGGTTAATTGTAATAAATTCTTCATTTATTTTCGTCTTTGTACACATATATATAGTTTGAGCTAATATATTAATTTTGTGAACTTGCAGTTGATGCTTTATGTCGGCAGCGATGCCCCAGAGTCAGATGTTCCAAACTCTACAGGGGGGCATGATGGTACCCATTTGGCAGGCCCATCTTATATAGCACCTATTGCCATATCTCACATCGAGGTAAACATTTTAAAATTTCAGTTTTTTAATACTTGTTAATTTGTTAATTTCCACATACTTTACATTTTAGTTCACTAATGCTATCTACGGCCTAATATTTACAATTATTAAACTTGCAGATGGCAGATCCTTCACTGGGGCAAGGTAATGTGGAGGTAGCACCCATGGTCGTACCGTCCGATGAAACATCTGGGCTCCAGGTAAACAATTAAAAATGACATTTTTTAAATACATGTTTGTTTGTTGAATCATGCATGTCTAACTACATGAACACTTGCTGACTGTAGGCACCATCCGAGACATCTAGACCATTGCCTAGATTTGTATCTCCTGCTAGGCCATTCGTGAACAAGGGTCGTGTGTATGTGAGGCGTTCTACTCCTAGAAAGACTCTAGCTACCCACGACCATGGGCTTACTCATACCATGGTAATGTATATCCTTTGATGATATTTGTTGTTTAACTTGAAATCCAGTGCATAAATAGTTTTTGTTAATGTTTGAATTGCATGTTTACTGCATCAGGAACCCGAGTTGTCTACCCAAAACCTCGCATCGATGGTTGATGCAGCAGTCAGTTCCGCATCTGCAATGGCAACTGATCACACATAGGTATGTAACTATTTCAACATTATCTTTACATAGTTTATTATTGTTGTCTATTGTTTATTCATGCATTTCTAACTATTTCAACATTTTTTCATTGTAGCCAACACCAGCAGCAGTAGTTCCTGGCCCCCCTAGTTCGACCATCCTGGATGTTCAACGAATGGCTCCATCTGCTACACAAGCATGTATTGGAGAAAACTCACTATGGCTTGGGAATACCACAACAGATAGATGACTACCAGAAATCTACTCAATTCTCAAAACAATGCTATTATAAATAACAATGTTAAAACAATGGAGAAATGTAACCAACCTCGATCCAATGTTTGATGTAGATCCCCGTTGGAGCTTTCAATCCACGCACATCCAAGCACTTGTAATCTGAAAATTAGTCTTGACAACCAATATCTAACAAGTACATGTGATATATAAATGACATTAACATTATCAATAACAATGGTCCATAGTATCATAAGCAAATGTAACCCAATGTATAATAAACGACATTCACACCATGAATGGACGAGAATATGAGTATTTCTATTAATGAACAAGAAGAAGTACAAAGTGATACGACCTATTTCCGGCAACCAATCTGAACCAAGATCTAGATCAATCCACTTGTGCCTCCACCACTTCAATCCTCCATGAAAGGAAAACTCAAACTAGCAAGGAGTTTGGAAGGTGAACATAACTGGTTCACAACTACAAGGATCAATGAATACATACTCAAGATAGGGAAAAAATCCACTAGAGTGCCTTTACTATTCTCTTCTTCCCCCCGTCCATAAGCCATATGTGCTCAATATATAGTCCTCTCAAAGGTAGGTGAAAGGACTCATTGAGACGTTACTTGGGCAGATGGAGACCCAAAGGTCACCCAATGACTGCTTTTTGGGAGTAAAAAGTAATAAAATATTGGTTTTTACCATTTTACTTGATACCCGCGGGCTATAGGGATGCAACTCACAGGTACGCATGCTATAGTGATGCAACATGCGGGTAGGAACAAAAATAGGGCAAACTGGTATCACTGAAGGATGGAAATGGATCTGAGTCACTGAAATGGATCCTACAGGACAAAGAATGCTAATGCTCACAGGGTGGAAGATTTCTGTGTAACAGATGCCCCCTAATGTGTGAGGTCAGAGACTGAAATGTGCTACGATGGCCGAAATACATTATAAAACTCAGAAGTGGAGTGATGGAGATACAAGTGGAAAGAATGGTTCACCCATCATAATACAATAGTATCTCTGAATACATGTCGGTATAGTACAACAATTTGATACAATGGCCATGAATAGGTAGTACATAAGTAGATACATGTCATAAGTGATCATAGCCATGATCCCTCTACAGTAAGATATGGTCTTCTGCTGAAAAGAAGACAACTGGTGCCAACTAGAGGTACAAACTACTGAAATCTGAGAGGTGATATCTCAGATGTAAAGTCAAAGTCATATGTAGCATACTGAATGCCACAATTGCTTGGGGTCTTCTACGCAAGTCTTCGACGGTGCAAGTCCCATCAAGTGAATAAAAGAGTTTGGGTTGAACCTGATGAGACATCGTCTGATTACTGGTCATTGATGTATACCATTAACAGATGCAAGATGACCCACTGATAATGAAAATGGGCATCAACGCACAGAGCACAATCATCAGAGTGTGAATAAATGGGTTGAAGTCGAACACTAGGATGAATCCATCGATCAGGGGACATTGATGTATTCCCAAAATTGTCAATGGCGAGAGAACCTGCCACTAATGACTACAAGCCTCAAGGTACTCAACCGAACTCTAAGCCTCAAGTCCCAGAATAAATGAGTTGAAGTCGACGAAACGAGACTCGCTGGAAGGAGGGCATTAAGGCATCCCCCATCAACTAGCACAAGGTACCAGCAATGCTGAAAGATTTGGAAGATCTCAGGTGAAACGGATTGACTCAATAAGGATGGCCGACATGCAATAGTCAATATATCTTAGGAGTGGCCGACACTGGTTTCAGGACTTCCGTTGAACAAAAGCATGAGTAGATGGATAGACTCAGGCAGCATAGACTTGACATAAACTGTGCAATGCATGAGGCATTACAAAGGGCTCCATAATGACTGGAAGCTTAACCAATCGGTGGATAAAACTAAAAAACAAGTACAGCTCCTAAGGCCCAACTATAGTCCTGACTCATAATGTATGGAGTGGAATGAATGCTCTGTTCAAAGGCGACACAACAGCTACCAACAAGAAATAGTGACCATAATCCCATTCGACTTTTTGGAATATTTGATTTTTTTGTCTTTTTCATATTTGGGAAAAGCTTGAAAAAGAATAAAATTGCTTATAGTACAACAAGTGAGGGAACGAGTGTCAAATAGCTAGCAGACTAGTCCCAAGCAGTGGAACATACCTATGCTCAATGCAAGGAAGTGCGTGCAGGATGTGGACACTCGGGGGTGTGTTCCCTCAGGGTCAAAGGGTTATCAAATTGTGAAGAGAAAATATATAAGCTCTGCAGGGCTCGACAAGGAAAGTGCTCAGGCACTAGGCTAACAATTGAGTAAGCTGGAGCCAGCACAAGGCTCAAGTGGCAAGCAGGATGATGCAATGCAATCACAACATGGTATAACTGAGGGGAGTCCTTAAGGGAGATGACTAGCATAAGACAAAGTAGAGTATGAGTCTTCATCGCAATGTCATGGCGTGACTACAAAGGACCCCCAATCCTTAGGGCAGATAATGGCATGGGCACCAAAATCATAATGGGGTTCTAACTAGGGTATCCATGTTCGGGAAAGCCCTACCGCCACATGACGACACTTCTATAACAATGTGAAGGTTCCGTGTTAGTCACGAAGCGGGGTCACACCTAGGGTTTATGAAAAGTGGTCAAAGGTCAAATGCATAATGCATGTGAAAATGGCATCTAACCTATATGCTAGGTGTGAAACGTACCTGCCGTAGGTGTGAAATGGATCAGAACAACTCTCGTCGAGGAAATCTGTTGAAAAAACACTACTCCATGACACAATATTAGTTCATAACGGCTCAAAATGGAAAAAACTATAGAAAAGTGGGTCCAGAAAATTATAAATAGTAATAAAACTTAATAATTTTCAATTCATTTGCACTATTCACCATTTTGGAGTTAAGTGGTAAGTTTGCACCTGAAACTTCAAGCGCCGATCGTGGGAGATACGAGCAACCATTCAGCGAACCGTCTGGAGCAGGTTTGTGGTCACTGCCATACCTTTCATTTAAGTGCTTTTATTTCAATTTTGGTCGGTGGGATTTTTTGTTTGGCCAAGCCCTAAATGGCTTCGGCGCTACCCGCAGGCTGTAAGTATGCGAGTCGTGGGTAGGGCATCAAACGCGCAGTAAAAAAACTGACTGCCCGTGTCTACCTACACTTGTCTACAATATAGACCGCGGGTATGGCCGTGAAGAAGTTTTTAAACATGATACTGACTAAAAATGCTTGCAGCCTACTATATTCGACTGGTGTACTACTCTGCTGGTGTCTATGAAGACACAACTGACGGAATGCAAAGAGGGGAAGGCTAAAAACTTTGGGTATGGTAGCATCCTCTGCAGTTTCTTCTTTGAGAGGGTTCCGGGACTTAGCCCGAGGGTGGATGTCCCTCCTCACAGTCTTCGAGATCCAGCCCTGACCCGGTGGGCGGAGATACTAACACGACAGGGTGGTGGCCGTCTGGCGTCACCATATACTGAGGAGTTCTTCCGCTGGTGGAACCGACAGGTGATTGCTATCGAGGAATACCCGCATGCAGGGATAGACTTCAGATAGGACCGTGACATGCCGCTCCCACCAGGCGCAACTTTCAGAGACATCGGTGAGTACTCTTTTGGTTTTGTGTTTTTAAATTTTTATGGATTTTTTTATTATAGTTGAAACACAAAAATATTTTTGGTGGTAATGTCATGTGCTAATGGGTGACTGTTTGCTCGCAGACAAAGGCCCAGTGAGACCCGAGGGCTTCCCGAGACATGGTCGTCGGGGTAGATATGAGGTGGTAGCAGATGCTGCAGCAGGGCGCACACTCCAGACGTTGCGGCGCAACATATCACGGATGGTTGCCCGAGTACCACTGATAGAGGTGCCCTGACTACCTGAGGCTATGCAGCACCAAGTAGTGGGTGTTCCTGGTGAGTGGGTGCGGCTACTGCAGGGGATGGCCAATGCAATACAGTACTACTATGAGACACATCTCGTCGAGTCGGCAGCTAGACCTCCTTGGAGGGAGTAGATATCCCAAAATCTCATCATTTTTTGTATCGATATGTATATTTTTGAGGGCTACGGGCACCAGTCTTGTATGACACTACCATTTTGGACATATTTATATATATATACACATTGGTTCTCGGTTCTACTATATGTGTGTATGGTACAAATGTATGAATGTCTTTGTATTTATGTGCTTCATGATGAATGTGACAAATGCCAATCTAATACATAGTTAGCATATGCATCAGATATATAATTATGACTTCTCGGAATGTGAATATATGTAATGGAAACAAAATGTCTCTCCAAGAGTCGTACCTTAAGGAATATCCGTAGTAATGTAGGTTCTCGTACACAGTACTGCCCATTCAACTGAGACACAACTAGTTGCGAATCTAAGCGGACTTCTAAAGACTGGATGTCATGTGAAATGGCATCCTGAAGTAGCTCAACAATGACACTATACTCAGCCACATTGTTAGATGTAGGACCAAGACAAGCACCTCCTGAGGAAACAACTAGATGATCAGATGAAAAGATAAACCAGGCAGCAGAAGCAAGCTGCTGCATATGTCGACTAGCACCATTCGCGAAACGTAAGAACGTAAGACATCCCGTTGACATCTATCAATCAAACATAGGCTAATCAGTGGACCCGACAACCAAAAATGCAACCTAAACTATGTACAGAAAAAACTATACAATAGTGTACAAAAGTATCAGCCTGAACCAGGGGTTCAAGCGTAATACCGCTTGAGGTAGAGCCCATTTCTAGGCTCCTTCAAGACAACTCCCTCGTAATATTCTAACTCATAAGCTCCTTTTTCAAGGACATGCTTCACAATGTAAGGACCGTGCCACATGGGATTGAACTTGCCTGCCTCCAGGGGTTCTTTAGCTTGGTCATACAAGAGTACCAAGTCACCTTCAGCATATTGCCGGGGATGGACATACCTATCATATTGAACCTTGACACGATGCTTGTTAACATCAATGGCCACAGCAGCATCTCGACGGTGTTTGTCAAGTTGCTCGAGGTGTACTAAACGTTGCTCAATCTATGTCATATCAGGGAGGAGTTCTATGGCTAGCTTGAGCGAAGGGATCTTGCATTCAATCGGTAAAAGTGACTCCACACCATGAAATAACTGGAATGTTGAGAACCCGGTGGCAGTCTTAACTGCAGTTCGATATTCCCACAAAGCAGGATATAACATGATATGCCAATTGGTCTTGCTTTGTTGGATGGTATGTTGGAGAATGGTCTTCAAAGACTTATTTACTGCTTCAACCTGACCATTCGCTTGAGGATAGTAGGAGGACGAGTGTTCCTAATGAAACCCAAGCTTGAGAGACAAATCCTCCATCATCTTATTTTGAAAGTGACTGCCATGGTCAGTGACAATCTCTTTCGAGATACTGAATCGAGTGATAATCTGGTTGAACACAAAATGGGCTACAGTAGCACCATCGGCTTTAACGGTAGGCATGGCCTCAACCCATTTGGAAAAATAATCCATGGCCATAATAATACGATGATGCCCCCCAGCCGAAGCTAGTTTGCAATCCATGAAATCTACCCCCCACTTAGTGAAGGGACCGACAGTGACGACCGGATGGAGGGGCACTGGATGCGAGTGTATGTTCTGAGAAAACACCTGGCAAGGGTGACATCTCTTCATGGCGTTAATACAATCTTTAAAGATAGTAGGCCAAAAATAACCCACTCGCATAATACACTGGGCTGTAGCAAGCTCGGATAAGTGACCACCACACGCCCCTGCATGGCAATCATTAAGTACCCGTTCCGCTTCTCCGTGAGTCAAGCAACGATGGAGAATGGAATCCTTTCCTCGGGGATACAAAGTGTCATCGACGATAGTATAATCTTTAGCGTGATGTCTCACACGCCGTCACTCGTTTCGTGAATAGTGCAGAGGAAACTTCAAAGTTTGGAGATATCTAATGACATCCCCATACCAAGGGTCCTCGGTCAAGATAAGAAATAAATGTTCATCCACAAAGGAATCTTCATGAATGACATCCTCATCAAGCCATGGAAGGTCCAACATATTAAGCTCAGTGAACACCAATGATTTCATCGATTTTGCAGAAGCAAACTCGAGATAAAATTTCTGAAGGATTACAATCCATTTATTATACTTACCCCCGATAAGGCGTCATGATAGCACGAACTGAAACGGATTGATACGAGCTACAACAGTGGTTTTTCGAAGCAAAATGTAATGCCGTAACCGTTGGACTGCGTGAACAGTCGCAAGTGCCAGCTTTTCTACGTGGGTGTATCTTAGTTCAGCGTCTACTAAGTTTCGACTAAGATAATAGATAACATGCTCGACAAGCACATCATCTACCTGAACCAAGACCATGCCAATAGTCTCTTGAGACGCAGCCACATAAAGAATGAAATCTCGTGTAAAGTCCAGCAGACTAAGCACAGGGGCCGATACCAAAGCTTTCTCAATGGCATTGAAAGACTGTTGGGCTCGCTCATCCCAGATAAAAGGCGAGTCTTTCTTCAATAGGCGTGTGAAACCTTTAGTAATACTGGCATAGTTAACTATAAACCGACACAGAAAAGTATCTCTCCCTTAGAGGCTCTGAAGTTGAAACAGATTACGCGGAGGAGGCAACTGAAGTATTGCCTCAACTTTGAGAGGATCGACTCTAATACCCTCTTTCGAAACTATGAATCCTAAAAGGTGAGTAGTCCTAATGGTGAAGATGCATTTATTCGGATTCAATCAAATTTTGTAGTGGATACATCGTTCGAGAATCATATGGAGGTGCTTGGGGTGGTCCACTCTCTTGCAAGAATGGCCAGCAAGATCATCCAAGAAAACTTCCATAATATTCTTAAGATCATGAAAGGCATAGGTCATGGCTCACTGAAAAGCAGCTCCGACATTCTTGAGGCTGAAGGGCATTTTCTGGTACGCAAAAGTTTCCCATGGACAAATAAATGTCGTTTTATGTTGGTTCGCGGGTTTGATTTGAATCTGATTATAACCCAAGAATCCGTTCATGAATGAAAAAATCTCACTTCCCGCACAAGCATCCAATATTTGATCAATTAATGGCGTGGGGAAGTTGTCTTTCGGACATGCACAGTTCAAATCTCTGAAATCAGTGCATAGACGGATCATTCCCTGCTTCTTATCCACAGGAACGGGGTTTGACACCCATTCGGTAAGGGGAACGAGGTAGATGAAACCAACTTTGAGCAGTTTCTCCACCTCTGCCTTAATAGCAGCTGCCTTCCTAGGGTTCACATCACGTAAGTGTTGTCGAACTGGTTTAGCATCAGGATACGTTTTAATCTCGTGTTCAACAATGCGGGGGTCTATTCCTGACATCTCCTCGTATGACCAGGTGAAAGCTTCCCGGAGTTCGGTAAACACATCAGCGTAAATAGCAATCTCCTCAGGAGTACAATCGGCACCGACATAAACATTTTCAATCTTTCCGGGAGTGCAGGAGATGTTGATCGAAGTGGTTGGGGAAATATTGGCCATATTCCCCTCCAAGAAAATGTCATGCGACTGCAAAAAAGCCACAGGGTGACCAACCATCTCAGCTAGAGTCATCCCAAACTCCTCCTGCTCAATGATCTCAAGGTTGGGAAGGAAATAAGATTGATGGTGCATATCTTCCCAAGGCTTCTCACTACCACACATGGCTTCGAGGATAGCTTCATCTGATGGCAAAGTATCATTGAGGCAATCGTGAGAGCAAGATGAGTTGGCTGACCAAACTGGCAGCGTAATGAGATCTTCTTCAACTGTCTGGGGAGAAGAGAGATCCGGATCTGCAGTGGTTTGTTGGATGTGATCGTAAGTGAGCTTCGCTACAGATAAGGGCATAGACATCCCGACGTGTGTAATGTCTCCAGACATAGAATCCGTGGATGGAAAAATCCATGGATCACCAGAATAGGAAGTCCGGAATGGCATACTATTCGAAGGAGGAGGCACACTGTCGAAAATGGTTCCAATAAAATTCACATGTGCAAAATGGTTAAAAGTTCCCATCAACGAGGGGTACATTCCAACACCTATGTTCCCAATTGTCGACTGAGAATCAGAAACTTGCAGGACTACTGATCCCGTGGATGCTGTGGAAGGAGTGCCAACATAATCCAGTTGATCGATCGTCACAATCTTTCCTTCATGGGAAAAGCAAATAACTCGAAATATAGTAGACATGACAGGCTTCATAGTGTACATCCAGTTCCGACCCAGTAAAAGGTTGTAGTCGATGGGCGCATCAACCACTTCAACTTCAATAGGCACGGACTTACCTCCCAAGGAGACAACAAGGGAAGGGATAATTCCGTTTGGCATAAAAGATCTACCATCGAATGCAGTGAGTGTATTTCTAGACGCGAGTAAGGGAGGAGAGCCAAGAGCTTTCCAACAAGTTAGTGACATTACTGACGCAGAGGCACCTTCATCAACCATAGTACGTTTGACGAAGCTCTTAAGGAAAACCACCTGGATTTGAAAAGCCACGTGGTAAGGCAGGTGAGGCTGGGCATCAGTAGTATTGAACTTGATAACACTAGGACTTCCCCCATCCTGAACTCCTAACGCACTCAAAAGGGCATGCTTCTGAGAAGGACAAGCTTGCAAAACTTCAAGAGCCGACATGGCACACGGATTTTGGCCCAAATCTTCTATGATGGAGTAGTTCTGGGCAGCTCGAGCATTAGGATTATGTGTGGAGTGCTTGAGAACACTTTTCGGTATCCGCGGCATAATAGAAGGCTTCTCGATATGCAAGGAATTATCAGGAGGAGGGGGAGGCTCATTCCCCAAATTCGGTTGTGGTGCACCATAATCACGTTGACAAGTAGCAACACAAACCTCCGACTGAACCATATTCACACATCCATAACCACTAGTATTGGAAGAAGACGTTGTCGTTTCATTAGTACCATAACCAGTGGTGGGAGCATGTGAAGCCATGTTCTGGTGATGAGGTAGGGGATCCTTCAACATAGCTGGGCTCTGTGCCAAATGCTTCGATGCTTCTTCAATACGAGGACATAAGTGAGTAAGATGATCCTCCCCACAAAGCTTGCAAGGGAATTTCACCTTACACCTAGGTTTACGATCCTCGCCAGCATTACCACCTTACCGAGGAGGGTTGGCATTCTCTTTACAAGGAGTATTACGATGGCTATTGTTGTTACTTCCATTGTTTCCACCCCTACGATTATTTCTCCCCTTTTTCTTACCACCAGGTTGCTGGTTATCCGACGGTTTCGTTGATTGCACATTGTGTACATCAGACGACGGAGTGGAAGTGGACAAGGTGTGAACCTGTCCGGGAGCAGACTAGTTTAGCGACAAATTTTGCATTTGATTAGCTACCAAGTCTACAGGGCGAGTGCATGCGGACCCCACAATGCCATCGGCATGTGGTCCAGGAATTGACGTGGGCTAATGTCTTGTTCTCGGCGCGTCAGGAATAATGTCATACAAAATGCCAGACTGAGAATAAAGTAGATCTAATTGCTGGACTTTCAAGATAGCTTGTTCCTCAGTCACAATGCGGACATCGAAACATCCTTAGCAATGTATGGAAGTAAAGACTTAAGGAATCATTCCAACAGGAACTTTGGAGGAATGTTGGCTTTCACTAATCTCTTCCGTCGACGCCACTCTTGAACGTGGTCATAAATATGTGTGGCCTTATTCTGACGAAAGGTGGACAACAACTCAGTACCAGTATCATAACGAACCAGCAACTACAAATGGTCTAAGAAAACCAAAGCAATCTCGTTGAATCCCCTATAGGTGTTTCCGGGAAACTCCACATACCACTTCGCGGCTGCCCCCGTGAGGGTGCGTTGAAATAGGTGTAATCGGATGGAATCATGATTCAAAGAGTTGGAGGAGCACCAAAGGTGAAATGTCATGACATGATCTCTCGGGTCCTCACCACCTTTCCCCTCAAACTTTGGAATGTCCGAAGGGAGCTTGGTAGGGACCGGGGCCCAAGTAGGGTCGTGACACACCGGATCATTCGTGAGCTTCAAAAGATCCAGGAGATTCAAGCGTGCAAGGAACGGGAGCTGCGGCTGGAAAGCTTGATTATAAGTTCCCATAAAAGGTTGGTTGAACGGAACTGTGTTATACGATGGACCAAAAGCTTGACCATGAGGATTGAACTATTGATAATGAGGACCTGACGGCCCATAAGCTTTCCCATGGCCATAAGATGGATAACCTCCCCCTGCCTGACCCATTTGAGAGTAAGCAGGTATATGAGCATTTTGAGCGCCATATTGGGGTGGTGGGTGATACTGGTGGCCAACACCAACTGTGTTGTAGTAAGGGTTGCCACCATGGGTATGGGGCATGTATGTACTATTCATAGTGGGAACTGTGTTGTGTTGACCGTAACAGTATGGTATGTTCCCACCCCCAATATTAGGATTAGCTTGAGCAGTCGTGTGATGACCATAAGCGTGAGAAGTATTCCCAGGTCCAATACGGGTGTGACCAGTAGCAGGCTTGGTGGTGTGATGTCCATGTGGGTAAGAAATATTCCCACCTCCTACATTACTATTACTAGCGGCGGCAGTGGACACAAAAGTATGCGGTATGTGTCCACCCCCGTGGTTGGGAGGAACGGTATCATGTGCAAAAGTAGTCCTAGGTTGATGAGTAGCAACATGTGTATTAGGTGGTGGATGGCGAGTCATGTTTCGAACAACATTCCGACTAGGTTGGGTATTCCTAGGAGGTGGTCATATTCCAACATTAGCATGGTTAGGAATCTGACCAGTCCCCATACTATGTGAGTGGGTGGACAACGTAGTGCCCCCAGTGGGTATAGTATGGCTAACACTTTGACTAGTGCCAACATGAGTACCAATCATAGTGGAAGGTTCGACAGTATTGTGACTAGGCATACCAAAAGAGAGTGCAGTGGGGTTGACCATAGGGCCGGAATCATCATGAGTCTCAGGCCTCCTAGAATCGCGTGGAAACGAAGGAATGAAAGGCTCGTCCTGTTCTTCCTCCTCGGGTAAGTCGGGCATCCCGTAAAGATAATTATCCGGATTCAAAGGATCAAATGGATCCTGGTCAAGTGGATTAGGCCAAATAGAACCAAGTTGAGTCACAGGTGGATCACCTCCCCAATCCTCATGAGGAGTCTGGGGATCGGAAGTATGTTCAACTCTACTTGAAGGAGTAGAAAGGTCTTTCCTGATATTGGGATGTGCAGCCATGTAGTCCTCAACGTAAGTCTCATAAGAATCCAAAGACTTAGAGGGAGCCCTCCGGCGTCCTCTAGTAATGCGTTGTGTAACCAAAGCTGGATTTAAACTAGCCAAACAACAGGACTGACAGAGAGTAGGGCTCCGTGCCACGCTCTCTCCGGGGAGAGACACAGCGTCTCCTAAAGGCCAACTATCGATCAAAAAACAGTAAATCAAAAGCACAAACCTAGAGAATCTACAACCAAGAGCAGATAGATAGAGTGGCTAAATGAGCTCCCGACACTAGAGCCGGTATGTCTCGCCTAGGAGAGGCTTGAGACTCCCAAACTATAGCCGGAGGTAACAAAATCAGTTATAAAGACACCCAGGCTTCACTGTGTTGACAGGGTCAAGTTCACTACACGAACACAATTGTGCTGTCCAATCCCTATCTCACTCAGGACACAAACTGCATAATCACTGCAAGTACCCTGTGCGGTACCTAGGTAAGGCAACTATGTCTACCGCAATATAACCAATGCTCAGGGGGACAATCGCAGGTGGGATCCATCGTATGGGTAGGGTGGATAAGCCCGAAGCACAATAGGATGAACCTACGGTACCCCCAGATACGAACAAATCCTGGATATATCTCCCACGTTCAGTCGGTATCAGAGGGATATCTCCTCAACCAACCTCCCGTGACCTCGTGCTTAACTCTGGTTTGAGTAGAGCTTTCCTGAGAACACCGATCTATACCATGGATTCCTCCACTCCCTGGTCAGACACCTAATGTTTCATTCAGTAGTCTTGGATTTCTAACTCACAATGATCTATTCCAAGACTCTAAACCTATGCTAGTTGGTGTACCCTATAAATAAAATAAGTCTAATCAATTTTATGATTAAGCATTAATTTTAGTGGCTATGATTACTCAAGGGATATGGTCGTGAAACTAGTGATGTGTAGACTCAATAGTATGCAACATCGTCCAATCCTAGACTCATCTATCCAATAAAACAATGTCACTAATATGCAAAGTCAACCAACAATTCCAAAATAAATATGAAAACTTTTATCTTTTCAATGCACAAGCAGAACCTAAAATGAAGGCAACAAGCACTCAATGCAAAATTCAGTACATGGAAATAAAATATTTTTGTATTTTCTCTTATAAACGGAAAGGAAAATGCAAAAACTAAATGAATATTTTTGTATTTTTTCAATATATATGGAATGAAAAAATGTAAGCAAAATCCTACTATTCAGTCACTGAAGTGCCAAGAAGATCACTAAGACAACCCAGCAGATCCTAAACAGCAAGACTCAGCCAAAGGAATGAGCTCAACAGGAAAAAACCAAGAGGTTAAAACCAAAGATTGGTAAAAAACCAAGAAGGCTCAACCAAGAGAAACGAAACGAAGAGATCTGGTCACAACCAAGGCATGAAACAGTCAAGAAAGAGGCCAACAAAGACTCAGGAATCAACCAAACTCACCCAGCAACAACCAATAGCCATAAACCAACAAAAGCCGAAGTTACACGCTACTATCGAAGGAATACCTGCGGGTACCGGCAAGCAGTAGTGTAAATAGAGGCCGGTATATGCGGGCAGAACTAAGCTAGCCCGCGGGTGAGGAAAATAAAATGGTCAAATAAAGAGTCTGGAGGCTCAGAAAAAGCAAGTTTTCTACAGTGTATCTTAACGGCCAATCAGTGACACAGAGCTTCGATAAACAACAACTCTAATTATGGACTAATGCTCAAAATTTTTCCCAAACATGGATTTTTTCCCCAGCGGAGTCGCCATTTCTGTATTGGAGAAAACTCACTATGGCTTGGGAATACCACAGAAGACAGATGACTACTAGAAATCTACTCAATTCTCAAAACAATGCTATTATAAATGACAATGTTGAAACAATGGAGAAATGTAACCAACTTCGATTCAACGTTTGATGTAGATCCCCATTGGAGCTTTCAATCCACGCACATCCAAGCACTTGTAATCTGTAAATTAGTCTTAACAACCAATATCTAACAAGTACATGTGATATATAAATGACATTAACATTATCAATAACAATGGTCCATAATATCATAAGCAAATGTAACCCAATGTATAATAAACGACATTCACACCATGAATGGAAGAGAATATGAGTATTTCTATTAATGAACAAGAAGAAGTACAAAGTGATACGACCTCTTGCCGGCAACCAATATGAACCAAGATCTAGATCAATCCACTTGTGCCTCCACCACTTCAATCCTCCATGAAAGGAAAACTCAAACTAGCAAGGAGTTTGGAAGGTGAACATAACTGGTTCACAACTACAAGGATCAATGAGTGCAGACTCAAGATAGGGAAAAAATCCACTAGAGTGCCTTTACTATTCTCTTCTTCCCCCCGTCCATAAGCCATATGTGCTCAATATATAGTCCTCTCAAAGCTAGGTGAAAGGACTCATCGAGACATTACTTGGGCAAATGGAGAGCCAAAGGTCACCCAATGACTACTTTTTGGGAGTAAAAAGTAATAAAATAGTGGTTTTTACCATTTTACTTGATACTCGCAGGCTATAGGGATGCAACTCGCAGGTACGCATGCTATAGTGATGCAACATGCGGGTAGGAACAAAAATAGGGAAAAATGGTATCACTGAAGGATGAAAATGGATCTGAGTCACTGAAATGGATCCTACAGGCCAAAGAATGCTGATGCTCACAGGGTGGAATATTTCTGTGTAACAAAGCAACGCAATCTCCTTTGTCAGTTGAGGTGAGATGTCCTTCAGTGACCAAGTGTTTCATGCACTTTCCATGCACCAGTTGATAATTGTTGAGCTAATGTATTAGTGTACATAGTTAGTTGAATTTAACAATTGATATTTAATTTGCAGGATCCAGAGACACACACTGATCCTAGAGATGTGCCTAGAGGATCAATGTCCGGAAAGAACATGAGGAAGCTTGAGTTTTGATGTGTCTTATGGGATATATGTACATTTGGATACATGTACATGTGGCTTTGATAGTTTTGGATAGTTTTGGACACATGTACTTTTGGATATATATGTACTTTTCGATACATTCACTTTTTGAGACATGTACATTGACTTCATTGTGCATGTACTTTTGGAGACATGTACATTGACTTCATTGGATACATGTACTTTTGGATACTTTTGGATATATATGTACTTTTGGATACATGTACTTTTGGAGACTTTTGGATATATATGTACTTTTGGATACATGTACTTTTGGAGACATGCACTTTTGGATATATATGTACTTTTGGAGACATGCAGATTGACATTTCACTTATAAATGAATGATACATTTCACTTTGTATTTGTTCTTCGGTTTCCATGTGTTCTTGTGTCAATCTAATGTGTTGATTTGTGTGGATTATCTATTACTCATGAATGCACTATGTCAAAAGAACAAACTATTATGTTTAAAGGTTTCAACGAACTCACTACATGCATGCACTAATTGGTATCTAATTAAAATTTGTGATTTTGGATGATCATTACAAGTTATGTCAAAGTTCTTGCTCGTGTAATTTAATCAAACTAAGTGCAATACAATGTTTTTCAAGGTTTCAATGAACTCACTCATGCACACTAATTGGATAGGTGTAGTTAAAATTTGTGAGATTGGATGATTAAATTACAAGTTGAGTCAATGTTCAAGTGTAATTTAATAAAACTAAGTGCAATACATGCTACAAATTTCATCAACGCCCAATATTTTATTGTACAATTAGATTCAACACTACATATGAGTAACTACATACAAGTGCTCAAAGCAACATTGGTGAAAGGAACAAACGTTACCTCGGGATTTGAGAAATAAAGTGCCTTCTAATGTTGGTTGGGAAGGATATGCTTGGATATCCTTATGGCTTGGAGGTCATCTTCATGTAGATAAGTACTCTTGTTGTCATGTGTCATTAAGGTTTTTTCATGTGGTAAAATCCTTTAGGGTTAGGGATTGTTCATGGTTTCATTGTACTTGATTTCTAAACATATAATTATTCTAAGAAAGGTTGCTAGGTTTTCTTCCCCATGAGGGTTTCCTGGGATAAAATTTTGTGTCTCTTGTCCCTGAACAACATTTTCATGCGACTAGCAGCTCGACATAGCCTAGAAACCGGATGTCGGACTGACAAACCATCAACTCCGTTGGTCCCCTGGCGTGCGATTACCTCTAGGGGGCCCTCTCCCTCGTCTCCCCATGGCCCAGTGGCTTCATTGTGCATTCATTTCGTAAACTAGGGTTTTGCTCAGTTTCATTGCATGAAATCTCGCATTGGTGGGTCAACTCTGCAAAACCCTCCCCCAAACCAGTGTTGGCAGTGTTCCCATGTCGGCATTGCCCACACACACCCGCAGGAGCCAATGGCATGCAATCTTGCTACTCCGTTTTCTTTTTGGCTCCCGGGCGGAAATTCACCAAGTGTCCCTGAACGACATTTTCGTGCGACTTGCAACTCGACATAACTCGGAAACCAGACGTCGAACCGACGAACCGTTGACTCCGTTGGTCTCCTAGCGTGCAATTACCTCTAGGGGTCCCTCTCCCTCGTCTCCCCATGGCCCAGTGGCTTCATTGTGAATTCATTTCGTAAACGAGGGTTTTGCTCAGTTTCATTGCATGCAATCTCGCATTGGTGGGTCAACTCTGCAAAACCCTCCCTTGAGCCAGTGTTGGCAGTGTTCCCACGTCGGTATTTCCCACACACACTTGCAGGAGCCAACGGCATGCAATGTTCCTGCTCTGTTTGCTTTTTGGCTCCTGGGCGAAAATTCACCAAGTGTCCCTGAACGACATTTTCATGCGACTTGCAACTCGACATAACTCAGAAACTGGAGGTTGCATCCACGAACCGTCGACTCCGTTGGTCTCCTGGCATGCGATTACCTCTAGGGGGCCCTCTCCCTCGTCTCCCCATGGCCCAGTGGCTTCATTGTGCATTCATTTCGTAAACTAGGGTTTTGCTCAGTTTCATTGCATGCAATCTCGCATTGGTGGGTCAACTCTGCAAAACCCTCCCCTGAGCCAATGTTGGTAGTGTTCCCATGTCGGTATTTCCCACACACACTTGCAGGAGCCAATGGCACGTAATCTTGCTGCTGCATTTGCTTTTTGGCTCCCGGACGGAAATTCACCAAGTGTCCCTGAATGACATTTTCATGCGACTTGCAACTCGACATAACTCAAAAATCGGAGGTCAGATTGACGAACCTTCAACTCCGTTGGTCTCCTGGCATGCGATTACCTCTAGGGGGCCATCTCCCTCCTCTCCCCATGGCCCAGTGGCTTCATTGTGCATTCATGTCGTAAACTAGAGTTTTACTCAGTTTCATTGCATGCAATCTCGCATTGGTGGGTCAACTCTGCAAAAACCTCCCCTGAGCCAGTGTTGGAAGTGTTCCCAAGTCGAAATTTCCCACACACACCTGCAGGAGCCAACGACATGCAATCTTGCTGCTCTGTTTGCATTATGGCTCCCGTGCGGAAATTCACCAAGTGTCCCTGAACGACATTTTCATGTGACTTGCAACTCGACATAAATCGAAAACCAGACGTCGGACCGACGAACCGTCGACTTCGTTGGTCTCCTAGCGTGTGATTACCTCTAGGGGGCCCTCTCCCTCATCTCCGCATGGCCCAGTGGATTCATTGTGCATTCATTTCGTAAACTAGGGTTTTACTCAGTTTCATTGCATGCAATCTCGCATTGGTGGGTCAACTCTGCAAAACCCTCCCCCGAGCTAGTGTTGGCAGTGTTCCCACGTCGGCATTGCCCACACACACTTGTAGGAGCCAATGGCATGCAATCTTGCTACTCCGTTTGCTTTTTGGCTCCCGGACGGAAATTCACCAAGTGTCCCTGAACGACATTTTCATGTGACTTGCAACTCGACATAACTCAGAAACCGGAGGTCGGATCGACGAATAGTCGACTCCATTGGTCTCCTGGCATGCGATTACCTCTACGGGGGCCTCTCCCTCGTCTCCCCATGGCCCAGTGGCTTCATTGTGAATTCATTTCATAAACTAGGGTTTTGCTCAGTTTCATTGCATGCAATCTCGCATTGGTTGGCCAACTCTGCGAAAACCTCCCTCGAGCCAGTGTTGGCATTGTTCCCACATCAGAATTTCCCAGACACAATTGCAGGAGCCAACGACACGCAATCTTGCTGCTCCGTTTTCTTTTTGGCTCCCGGACGGAAATTCACCAAGTGTCCCTGAATGGCATTTTCATGCGACTTGCAACTCGACATAACTCGGAAACCGGAGGTCGGATCGATGGACCGTTGACTCCGTTGGTCTCTTGGTGTGCGATTACCTCTAGGGGGACCTCTCCCTCGTCTCACTATGGTCCAATGGCTTCATTGTGCATTCATTTCGCAAATTAGGGTTTTGCTCAGTTTCATTGCATGCAATCTCGCATTGGTGGGTCAACTCTGCAAAACCCTCCCGCGAGCCAGTGTTGGCAGTGTTCCCACGTCGGCATTGCCCACACACACCCATAGGAGCCAATGACACGCAATCTTGCTGCTCCATTTTCTTTTTGGCTCCTGGGCGGAAATTCACCAAGTGTCCCTGAATGACATTTTCATGCGACTTGCAACTTGACATAACTCAGAAACCGGACATCGGACTGACGAATCGTCGAATCCGTTGGTCTCCTGGCATGTGATTACCTCTAGGGGGCCCTCTTCCTCGTATCCCCATGGCCCAGCGGCTTCATTGTGCATTCATTTCGTAAACTAGGGTTTTGCTCAGTTTCATTGCATGCAATCTCGCATTGGTAGGTCAACTCTGCAAAACCCTCCCCCGAGCCAGTGTTGGTAGTGTTCCCACATCAGCATTTCCCACACACACCTGCAAGAGCCAAACGCACACAATCTTGCTGCTCTGTTTTCTTTTTGGCTCCCGGACTGAAATTCACCAAGTGTCCCTGAACAACATTTTCATGCGACTTGCAGCCTGACTAGAATTCCTTCCAATATACTATGTATAAAATCATCTGGCATCTTCCGATTTTTTTTCAAATATTCGATCCACTGCAGCAGAAGAAATGCATTCTCCTTTGTCAAAGAATGGGAAACACTAGAAATATTAGCATTCGGAGGAAATAGATCTGGAGTATCTACTACATCAAGGTGTCTTCGAAAGAATGAAACTAAATCATTAATTGAATACATCAAAGCTCCTGCACAAGATGGTAGTGTAAGGTGACCTTCAGAAAGGGTTGAAAAGCCCATGGTAGTCCAGGGATTCCTTCCCATTAACTTGGCCCAATTACTCGTGGATGCAGGCTAGAGAAAATTCAGAGAGCCTCGTACCCAAATGATTTTCCCACCTTCATCTACTAGGGGAATATTCTTGCAAATATTGGTAAGCTCTTCGGACCAAACATAGTTATTTGCAGAGGAATAGTGCAAAAAATGTGCAACGGTGATAACAAGTTTATTATCTGTTGAGTCTGATACTACATCTAGGATCCGCTCAGCAAACTTTGAGATAGAAGGCTCTGTAATTTTAGGATACTGATTCAACCACTCATACAGTTTCTCACCATTTGGTCAGCCACAATATGTGTGACTCCTTTGACGAAAGATAAATTCTGGTGTGGACGACAGCATTTGATACACTAGCCAAATCTATGTTGTTGGAAGAACTTACATATTTCAACAAATGAGCGTTTTGCAGGTGACTTGAAAATCCCTTCCAATTTTCAACAATAAAACAAAGAAGTTCAACGTATAGATTTTCAGGCAAGCTTGTCAACTAATTAGACAACCGAATACAGGGAGATAACCATGCCCAAAAAATTCAAGCTATCATAAAACTCTTGTTTATCAAGATAAGGATGGACTATGTGTACATTACGAGAATATAGATGAATGAAGTCGCTTTGATGAACTTGTTCTCTTGCTCTCTCTAGAATGCGTTTAAAAGCAAGGAGTATTGTCCGAGCTTCTGTTGGTTTACATAAATGTTTATTCCAAAGCTGACGTCACATAAAACCACTTTGTCAACTTTCAATTGGGTCTGAATGGCGTCTCTAACTTGGTTTACATACCAGTAGGTGTCCGTGAAGGCCTTTTGGATGCGAGACGGAACGAGCCATAGAATGACGACCGTGGCTTGGATCGACGAACCATCAAATCCATTGGATTCAGGACGTCTGAATAGTGCTAGGGGTGCCCCTCGCCTCCGGTCTGGTAGCCCAGGTGCCACCTTGTAGGTCCATCTTGGAAACTAGGGTTTTTCTCAGTGTGGGAGTGTGCAATTTTTGCACACGGGGGTCAACTTTGGAAAATCATCCACCGGGAGGGTATGGCTAGTGTTCCCATCCCGAACCTGCCTAGACACACCTACAGGACTCCCCAAAACACGATTTTGTTGCACGGTTGGAGTTCTATGCCCCCGGCAGGTATCCAGCAGGTGTCCCTGAAGGCATTTTGGATGCGAGACAGAACGAGCCATAGAATGACGACTGTGGCTCCGATCGACGAACCGTCGACTCCGTTGGATTCAGGACGTCCGGATAGTGCTAGGGGTGCCCCTCACCTTAGGTTCTGTGGCGTAGGTGTCACCTTGCAATTCCATCTTGGAAACTAGGGTTTTGCAGGTCCATGATGAAGATTTTCATGATGATGAAGATGTTGATGATGATGGATTGCTCTAAGGTGGTGCTCTCAAATAGCTAATTCATTATGAAATATTTAACAAGACATGAATTAAATTTAATATAAGCGTATTTTTTAATATAGTGAGCATGAATTGAATTAATTTTGTTGGGTGAAGCCAATAACCAACATGATGAACATAATATAATTTTAGGGTTTACTGATCATATGTAAAAAATGGCATATTCATAAACTTGACATACAAGAGAACTTTTGGAATATTTATAAACAACGTAAACGTAAATTTGGCATATCAAGAACACAAAATTGACATATTCATATGAAACATACATGTGAAAATTAAGCATATATCAATATTCAATTACAAATAGTATAGTATTAAAAGTATGTAACATACCTCATCATGCTAGATCCCACCTATTATCATACAACCAAGCCCTCCAGATCATCTCTTATACTGATGGTCTCCATTAGTCTCTCATGCTCTGTATCTGGTAAGAAGTAGCGTACCTTCGATGTATTTCGGCTAGGCATTGTTCGTACCTGGAGGTTTGTGCCAATGATTAAGTTGGTAAAGTGATACACACTTGCACTTAGTTTGTAATCCCTGTAAACATATCCACCCTTCTTTCTTGCATTGTTGTCCCGTGTCAAGTATTCACCTTTAACAACAATAGACCCAGTTGGGAAGTGGTTGTTTTCATCCTCAGTCATGGACATAATGAGGGTTTGCTTTCCATCTATGCAGCGTGCCAACTAGTAATCACCACCCCATTCACCATCTTTTGAGGCAACAACTACGTATATGTGCCCTGCATAATATGATTGTAGGTATATGATCAAAATATTTTTCGTGCAATACAAGGCCATTAATGTGCATTTGAAGACTACGTAAATAAACAAAAATGTGTTAAGGAAATGCATCATACCAGGTTGTACAAGGTCCGAGACACGATCAAAATCTTTAGAAATAGATGATTGGTCTTCTTCCAACAGAGTTAACTCAACAATTGCATGCTAATCAAGTGGAAGTGATATGCGATCCCATCCATCAACCCAATCCAATGATTCACACCCATCCCAGTCACCATCACAACAAGGCGGGCCAAAACAAGCGAGTTTTCTGGTCCAAATTTCAAATACTGGGTTATCAAAGCTTCGAACCAAATGAAAGCCACGAGTCCCATGCACAGTCTTGCATTCCCATGCATGTGAACGATCTATGTCTACCACCTCCCAAAAAAATATCTCCACATGTCTCTTTCTTGTGGATTCTACTCGCATAGTTGATTCCTCTCCCATTACTGACGTGCACCACCTAACTGTAGATTGAGCATTTAGAATAGTAGATTCTGTAGATACTTTCAATTCCTCTCTTTGTAGGGTTGTTTTGACACATGCTTCGGCTCCATCATGCTCTCCTTTACCATGCCCAGTCTCAAAATAGTTCCACATATGTGGCACTTTGTAGTTTTTATGCAATGAACACAACCACTGAAATATGCGTGCATTTTTTAACTGACCAGCACACCCATCAGACCAAATCCAGTGTCGATCCATCTGTATGTTCCTTCCCTTCAAGTGATCATAGAACATGATGAAGCAATGACGTACATAGTGGAAGTCGTGGCACCTATCATCACTTATGTAGAAGTGATATTCCTTCAAAATTTCTCTTTCCTCTTCAGTTCTATTTGGGCCATGCCTATATGTGATATGGACCATCAAGGAAACCTGCTCAGAGTGATAATACTGACTTTGGATTTCATTTTGAGGTTGCAGAGTGTAGTTCTTGGCAAAATCAACAACTGAAAGTATAGTACCAAGGGGAAATGTATCTCTACATATTCTAAACTTCTCATCCTGCCATCATGCCACATGGACATGCTGAACATATTGATGTGTCTTTTCAATAAATTCCTTGATCAAGTCACTAACTTGTACATGGTGACACAAAATGATATCAATGTCAGTTTTTTTTTGTAAGTAAGGATTGAAATGTAACCGTTACAACATAACTTTATAGATATAAATGCATACCTGAGATGTCACCAATTGTATTTTTTTGCTTTCTTTCCCTGGGACTATTTCATAGTTGATATATTTGAAACTTTTCATGTCTGTAACCATTTTCCCAAATTCACTGTCTCCATTCTCGTGCATACATTGGCTCAATAATTCCATTCCAGCACAGTTGGAGCATGTTCCATCCAAACAAGATTTTGCATAGTATGTTTTCCCCTCGGGCCTATTACACATGATGCTATGAATGAATTCTCTTGATAAAGTCGGTGGTATTGTCATTGAGCAATCCTGCACATGGTTAGTATGCAACACACGACGAATGTAAAAAAATGTTTCATAGTAATATTCATATTCTACATGGTATCTACAACAACAAGTGTTACGAAGAGTATTTATTCTAACATACCATGGATTACATTTCTCAAAAGATCTTTGCCCCAAGTTCAATTGTCTATGCTCAATCCTAAATTTCTCGTAAATTTCTGTCTGTGTTATATCAAGAAGATGCTTAGTATGTGGTTTACGATCCTTTGAACCCCTTCTCAATTTTAGTACATCCTTTCGGTTTGAAGAAGGCCTTGTGTGATCATGCCAAAAATTGTGCACTAGTCCCTTTACTGCATCAACTAGCTTCATGTCACGACGTGGCAACCGACCAACAAAGGCCCAAAAATCTGTCTGATCGGTTGTGTCAAGATGTTCTCTTCTAATAGAATACCTACAGAGGGTTTTTACATTCAAATTAACTAGTTCAGATGTAGGCCTGAGAATACGAAGGACCCTAGTGTTCTTATTTGCAATTGCTTGTGACAACACATGACAAGCAACATTGCGGTCCTTTGAATGTGTGTTCTTACCAATTTTACCAAATGCATCTACTAGGCTTTTAACTATATGAGAACTTGGTTCAAAATTCTTTATCATCTTTATCCCTAACTTTTTCCTAACAACATTCATGCTCCTAGATTTTAACAATGATAAAAATAATCTACATTTATCTCCATCACATTTAGGAACAAAATATTTATCAAGTATCTGTTGAGTTTTATAAGCAATACTACGTTTAGATAGCGTACCTTCAATGGAATTGATGAGACTTTCATCAACTTGTATAAAATTCGGAGTTCTTCGACGTGTGCTTGCTAATGGAGGTAAGGGGGTTGGAATTCTACCATGTAGCGCATCACCAAGACGCTCTGGCGTTTCAGTAGTAGCTTGGTGTCCTTCATTCTCTTCCTGGTAGTTGGATGGTGGAAGTCCAACATCCTCATCGATGGTTTGTGGAAGTCCAACATCCTCTTGTGGAAGTACAACATCCTCATCGATGGTCTGGATAACATTCTCTTCTTCAACAGTAGGCAAAATTTCCAACACCTCTCTGACTTCATCGCTTGTATAACCACATCCGGATAGCAAATTTTGTGTTTCTTCATGAGATTCATCTTGAGATGGTAACTTATCACTTTGACTTGAAGTGGGAATTGAAACATCCCCTAATGAGCACCTATGTTTTGCTTCTTGATTACTTCCATGGGGTGCTTGTTCAACAACTATTGTGGAAATTGAAGGTCCCTCTTGTCATGGATTAATAGGATGAACCGTGGTATCCTCTACAATTGGATTTGGATTAGTTTCCAAAGAAAGCCTCCGATTCATCATGTATATTCTTTTCTTTTCTTTCTCTTCTTCAATGAATTCTTGAGGTCTCTTATTCCTTGCTGATTTTCTTACTCGGTTACGTGCATTCCCCATCACCATAATGATCAATTCAATATAGTTTGTTTTTGTTGCTCCTCAATTACAAGCTCTTCAATAATAAGCAAATGGAATTTAAATCATAAATTGTTTGGGCTCTTTGATTCTCTTGTACACTTGTGTATATCCACCATCACCATGAAATGGTCTTGAAGCTTGATATCTTATCTTGTGTGCTCCTCAAATATAGGCAAAATGAATCTTTCAAAGACCTTATCTTTGGTGTTATTCAATTGGAGATTCTTCAAGCTTGTTGATTATCTTCTTCAAATATGGCCATATAACCCAACACCACACTGAGCAACCATGAAAGATATCCTCAATGCTGCACCTGCATAAAAAAAATAATGATGGAGATGGTGTAGAGTGTGAGAATATCCAATGGTGGGCTCGTGCTGTTCGAAAAATCGTGGGAGTGTTGTTTTGGCTCGGACAGAGTGAAGTTGCTCTCGGACAAGGACAGTCCACTGTTTATAGAGTTACAAAATGCACACGCGTTATATAAAGCTAAAACGCGTGCGTGATATGAAGTGTAAAAACGCGTACGCGATATTGTTAAGCACAATAAATAGGTCAGGTGCACGGCTAGGGCAATGAATAAAATCAAAAGAAAACAAATATTTTATATGGTAACATAAAAAACAAATGTTTTTAGTGTGGGGAAAAATGTTTTGTATGGTTTAATACCCCCTATCTCTCTCCCAATAATCCCTAGATACTGCCTATCTCTTTCTAAATATATGTCCCTCATTCTCCCTACATCCCTCCCTACATGTTTCTTTCATGTTTCTTTCTCTCCCTTACTCCAACCATGTCCCTACCACCCCACTCTCCATCTCTCCACCTTCTCTTTATCTTCGTTATTATCCCTCCATATAGCACTCTCTCCCTTCTTCTCCCTTAATCACTAAACCTCTACGCCTTTATCCCTTCCCCCTGCCCTCCCTGTCTTACCTTGTTCCTAGAGCCCCTCCCCCATAAAGGCCTTTAGACCCTCTTCTAAACATTAATCCCTAAGTGCATAAGTGCACAAGATGATGATGAGGAGGAGGGTGATGACAATGAAGATGATCATGATGCAGATGAAGATGATAAAGATGATGATGAGGAGGAGGGTGGTGACAATGAAGATGATCATGATGTAGATGAAGATGATAAAGATGATGATGTTGATGAAGATGATGGTGATGATGATGAAGATGTTGATGGTGATGGTGATGTTCGGATATTGATGATGATGATGATGATGATGATGATGATGATGATGGTGACATGATGGAGATGTTGATTTGATGAGGAAGATGATGATGATGAATATGTTGATGATGATGATGATGGTGATGAAGATGATGGTGATGAAGAAGATGATGATGATGGAGATGTTGTGTTGATGGGGAACCTAGAGATGACAATGATGATGAAGATGGTGATGGTGATGGTGATAGTGATGACGATGAAGATTTTGATGATGATGGTGTTGGTGATGATGATGAAGATGTTGATGTTGATGGTGATGGTGATGTTTAGATGATGATCATGATGATGTTCAGAAGATCATGATGGTGATGATGGAGAAGATGACGATGATGGATATGTTGATGAGGAACCTACAGATGCCAATGATGATGATGATGATGGTGATGAAGATGATGATGATGGAGATGTTGATGAGGAACCTATAGATGCCAATGATGATGGTGATGACGATGTTGATGATGATGGTGTTGGTAATGATGATGAAGATGTTGATGATGATGGTGATGGTGATGTTCGGATGATGATGATGATGGTGACATGATGGAGATGTTGATATGATGAGGAATATGATGATGATGATGGTGATGATGATGAAGATGTTGATGATGATGATGATGGTGATGAAGATGATGATGATGAAGAAGATGATGATGATGGAGATGTTGTGTTGATGGGGAACCTAGAGATGAAAATGATGATGAAGATGGTGATGGTGATGGTGATGGTGATGACGATGAAGATTTTGATGATGATGCTGATGGTGATGATGATGAAGATGTTGACAATGATGGTGATGGTGATGTTTAGATGATGATCATGATGATGTTCAGAAGATCACGATGGTGA